>CABEEJ010000952.1:23228-33783 GCA_901482245.1 Timema douglasi | reverse complement strand
CCCCCCCCCCCCCAGGATTAAAGGCTCCTAAGCTAACCCTTTTCTTAATCGTTTGAATAAATAACTAAAAAGATAGAAAATAAATGAGAGCAGTAAAATTAAATTAATTACATCATCAACTGTTTGATTAGTGTTTGTTAGTTTTTCCCCACGCTAAATCGCTTGTTTCTCCTCTCCTCCCCTCCTGAGGTCCCGTCACTCCTCTCTCCTCCCCTACTAACATCACGTTATCCCTCTCTCCTTCTCTCTTGAGGTCATGTCACTCCTCTCTCCTCCCCTACTAACATCACGTCATTCCTCTCTCCTCCTCTCTTGAGGTTATGTCACTCCTCTCTCCTCCCATCTTGAGGCCACATAAATCCTCTCTCCTCCTCTCTGGAGGTCATGTCACTCCTCTCTCCTCCCATCTTGAGGCCACATCACTCCTCTCTCCTCCCCTACTAACATCACATCACTCCTCTCTCCTCCTCTCTTGAGGTCATGTCACTCCTCTCTCCTCCCATCTTGAGGCCACATCAATCCTCTCTCCTCCCCTACTAACATCACGTCACTCCTCTCTCCTACTCTCCTGAGGTCTCTCCTCCCCTCCTGAGGCGACATCACTCGTCTCTCCTCCCCACCTGAGGCCCCACAGCTCGTCTCCCTTTCTCTCAATTGTCAACTGTATTGGTGTAGACATGACTCTCTATTAAAATAAAGCCTGGGCGTTACTCGTGTTTGTCTTTATTTATGCTTGTTAATAGATTTTTAGTTTCATTATAAGTTATATTTCTCAGTAAGTCCGTAAGACAAAATATTTATTGTGTTACAAATTTTGAGTATATTAAGAAAAGTCACCAATTAATCAGCATGATAATCACTGATTATGATTCATTGTCGATGCACAAATAATCGCTTTATTACGACTTAAGTGATACCCACATTGGTAGCCTATATCTATAGATAATATCAAGGACTAAACATTGGATGCACGCAAGGATAGAACCACAAAGCTTTGTAGAATGTTTTATTTGCTTCATACCAGTGAATCCAGTAAATGTTGGCTTAGAGTATAATATTTAAAGCAACTCTAAGACAGCTTCCCCCCCTCCCCCTCCTTTTATTTGAAAGCCATATTTTGAAATAAGATCACTAACTGCGAAAACTAGCAATGGGCCTGTTGGTAAATATAGCAGCTAGAAGACTCACCACATCCATTACACTCCACCCCGTTAGCTGAAAAAGAGCGCTTCTATATCACACACTGGGCAGCGAGTGCCCAGGGTCCCTATGCTGGGATGCTGATATATTGATCGTTTGTGCCATATTTACCATTTACATTTTATTCTTGTGGATGGGTAGGGCTGGTACAATCCCAATGCATTTTCCCAGGTTCTTACAATGCTGTTGAGAAGGCCCTGCATTATGGATGTCATTTAATAACTAGTTGGTGTCAAAATACTCTTTAGAAACTGTGCATAAAATTAGTGTGTTGAAACATGCTATATTTAGTGAGATGTACCAAATTTATCTATAGTATGTTTAAATTTTCTTCTTTTATCAAGATTTTCCAAATTACAGCTAGTGAAGACATATTTATTTTGAGATCTACACTGATACAAGAAAGATTGATAGGACTAGCCACTATTTCTATTTAGAATAATATAAGTCACCAGCTAAACATCAGCAGCATAGTAGATGACTTCACAGCAAGAAAAGTTAAATTATGAAAATGTAAAATGTTGAAACGCATTAAAAAAAAGTTTAGTAAGGACATTATGAGCCAATTAATGTTTTCACCATATTTTAGTATGTCGTAATGGAATATTTTAATAAGTCCTTAGGTATATGTCATTTTATGACCTTTCAATTTTGTTAAATACTGTATTGTCCTTTGAGTGCTTGTTAATTACTATACAACCACTTTTATAATGAATTGGTGACCTGGCGGTCTAGGGGTAAGGTGTCAAGACTTCTGTGCTGGCGGCCGGGGTTCAATCCTCGGTCCCGGCACAGATTTATCTGATTACCAATCCCTTCCTTTACCTCTGACAAGACATCTTGTGAATGTGGGGAATGCCAGGCCTCCACCGTGGTTCGTATTCCACGTTAAACTGTAGGTCCTCCATTTCATCTCACAATCACCCTACCATTACACATTAGCGTAAGTGCGTATAACCCGAATGGGTAGTAAGACGTGATGCTAATAATAATATAATTAATTTATCTATTTATATATCTAATAATTTCTTTAATTGTAATAAAAATGTTAAAACTATACTATCTTTCATATAAAAACTATAGTGTATACATAATTTATAATCTATGAGTAATTTATTCAATCCCAAAAAGTATGTCAATCAATAGTCTCTTTTTAAATAACTATTTCAAGCTCACATGTTCATTTTATTTCCAAAATCATATAAAATATATACCCTAATATATTTTTTGTTTAGTCTGATTCATATTATTTAACTTGTTATGTTATTAGACTGCTCTAATCTTTTATAAAAAAAATCTATTGGTCCCAAACTCTACAGTTCGCAGGGGGCCACAAATTACCTAAGAACGGCCCTGTCAAAAAGTAATATAAATAGTAGCTAATAATGGTATTATAATTACAATAAAATTCATTATCAAAGTATCTACCAGGAGGGAGTGTAACAATTTCATCGCTTTTCATGACATTGAGAAAAACATTTCATGACCTAATTGAAGTTAAAAAGAATAGGTATGAATATTTCAATATTTGGATTTTCAAGCCTGGACCTAGCTTTTAATATAATATAATTATTAATAATTATTTTTTATATACTTAGAAATTTCAATCTTGTTACTTAAGACTATTCATCTTTGTTGTATTGTGTCTGGTGATGTTCGACTCATTGTTTACTCTCTCTACTTGTCTGGATGTTGTTTGTGAAATGTACAGGTGAGGTGTGGAAAGAAGGATGGATGAATGGAAAGTAAATCCAACGAAGTTTGTAATGTGCAGCTGAAGAACGGAATAAGACCCAGATAAAGAGCATTGATACCCTCAAATAATAATTTTTACACATCCTATTAACAAGTTGCTAAACTATAATAGCTTATTGTTAACTGACCTTCCCCCACAACATTTTTAAACCGATGGATCCCTTTGCTCGACGCTATTGAACTCAAGATGCCTAAGGACCTCCGAAGTGAGAGATTTATGTTGCTGGTTCCTCTGAATCTTATCATGACAGAAACCTGATTAGTGTATTTTAACTGACAACATCCCCTATTCTAGTAAAACCACTTGCAGCTGGTGCAAAATTCCTTGCTTTCTCTTTTACTATAAGTCAATAATTCTTAACTACATTTGACATTCCTGGAATTCTTGGGTTTAGTTGAGTTTGTTAAGGCAGGTTTGAAGTGAGTAGAAACTCAAAATAATTAACAATATACTGTATAAACTTTGAATTATCGAATATTTCCTTCTAAAATTTGGATTAGATAGTAGTTTTACCATCGATTTAAATAAGAATTTTGTGAGGAATAATGGTGGGTTTGAATGATCCAATAATTCGAATTAACCAACTTCAAATTAGTCAGATCTTACTGTGTTTTATTATTGCAATTAAAGATTTAAACTTATAATATATATGAAGATAGATCAAGTATAATTGCTTGAAGAGCATCAAATAACATGTCAACTCTAATTTAACTGTTAGCTTATAAGAAATATGTGTATTTTCTGTCATATTCATTAGATATTTTAATAATGTAGCAACCATTTTGGTGGCCTGGTGGTCTAAGGCATTTCTCACATCAGTCTGGCCTGTCGATGACAGAGAGATCGGGGTTTGAATTTTGTTTGGGTGTATTGGGTTTTCCTAAAATTGGTTTCCCACTCTCCCTCCATGAAAATTTGGGTACGATTCCTCAAAATTCTACCTTCCTTGTCCCCAACACATTAGAGTAATTAGAACATAGGCATACAACCCAAACAGGTAGTAAGACGCATTGCTGAAAAAAAACATAGCGTTGACTTGGAAGTAAATTCTTTCCACGGATTAGTCTAAAAGAGCGCAAATGATGACATTTTGGTGGCCATCAGCTTTTTCTACTAGAATTGTCCTTGTTTAGAGGACTAGAGCAAATAAAAAAGGCACATCCTGGGGAGCATCTTGGGTGCAAATTCACACCATTTCTATACTTGCGCAGGCAAATTGGCAATCTTTAGTGAATCCAGAACTTCAGGATTTCTTATTTTATTTTAACTTTAACCCTTAATTTAAGAGTAGTTGAATGATGAGTGATGTTTTAAAAACCAAAATCTTTCAAAAATGGCTTTAACAATTTTTAATGTTTCATTTTACACATAAAAATCTGCAGTCTTCTTGGTTTTTTGGGGGGGAAATTTGTTCAAGGGTAGTTTACTAATGATGATTTTTTTATTTTTGAAATAGTTTTAACAAGATGATATGTTTATGTTCCAAAGAAAACTTATCTTAGAATAGTTTACTGAAAACCTTTTTATTATATATATAATACAAATAAACCTATTTTTAAATATAGAATCACTTACTCAATACCATTCTCATTTACACTGATAATACCATACCTTCCTAACACTCTCTCAGAATTATCTGTGAAGGAGGAAAATTTTACTCAAACAATAAAAGTGACTGAATTCGTTGGTGACTAAGTGTCCTTAGACCATTAATTTTAATTATATATATTTGTTTATAAAGACCTCTTTTCCACACGCAAGGATAGTGACATGCAAAAACAAATAATCTAATAAGCTACATAGATAAAATAAATGTTAATTCCTTTATTTTAAAAAACTACTTTTGTTTAGATGCACACTAAAGAAATATATATCCTGATTTTCTTAAAAATTTACATTAAAAAAAAAGCACCATTTAGAAAATTATTTTTTTTGTTTGCGTTCAACATTGATACAATATACTATGCACTAAGTGTGCACTATGTTTGACTAAGTAAAGAAGTTATTTAGGAAACAATTTCTAAATGACAACATGCACAAGGGTATAGAACAGCCTTTATAGGGCCCCTACATGATCAGTCCTAAGAATGATAATATGAATTAGTATTTACAATGAGACCATACACAGTCAGTCTTCGTATCATTATTTTGGTCAGTCTCAGCTCCTGCGTGCAGCCTGCAACAACATGGATGATAATAAAAAGTCGTGTGTAGTCTATGTTTGCTGCTGAGACTGAAGGAAATACTGATGAGCATGTACAGTCAGTCTTACTGTCAGCCTCTCCCCCCACTTGCAAGACTGATACCAATGTGATCAGAAAATTCGGATCACATCAGTATTTTCATAAGTCCGTCCTTCAATCAATAAGTACTGCCCCTACATTATCAGTCAGAATGTCAATATTAATTATTACTTTATTAATACTAACAGTCTGATAGATCATGTAGGGGCCCCTAAAGAAGGTAGAGGAAGAGATCTCTTTGTAGGGCTGATATAACACAAATTGATTAGTGAAAGACTGTGTACACACATGGTTCCCCAAGTGGGCAGTGTGATTGCACAAGGGGGCGCTAAGAAGCAAAAGAGGGCCATTCAAGCTGGTATTTTCCGAGGTTGTTGTTTATTTAGATTTGACTGATCAGCAAAATACCTTCCTTGCTTCAAGTGTCTTCCTCCCTTTCTAAGGTCATGTTAGTGTATACCCTCCATTCTCTAGGCCACATCATGCATTCTCACCCCCTCCCCGAGACTACGTCACATGTTGTCCCTCCCTTCTCGAGGTCACGTCACCAGAGCTATTCAGACCAGTTTATCACATTTTGAGAAAGTGTCGTGCTGTGTTCTTGTTTATTTGTTGTCTCCTCAAGATTTTACTGGTAAGTCCTGAAGTCCTGAAGTGTGATACTTATTTTCTTGTGTTTTCATTTGTTCAACATGTTGATTATGAATATAGATTAGAAGATACGAACATGCTATTGTTGTTGCAGCTTACTCAATATTAAAAGTTTTAATGGAGGTTATATGGGGATATAAAAGATTTAAGATTAAATTCAATACTAGGCCTAATGCCTAATCTAGAGCTCAAATTTGTATTCAATATTAACTTACAAAATGTGTATATAAATAATTGTGGAGCAAAATCATTTTAAAAAGGTATATAAAAAATAAAAATAAATGTAACTCCGAATTAATCTATTTTTTTTTTCACTTTAATAATTATTCAAACATATATTATTAAAACAAAATTTAATGTTATGGCTGTAAATTTCTGAAGGAAGCAACAGATTTTTTTAAATATAAGCCTACAATAATATTTCCCCCCCTTAGATTAGAAATGGCAGAATCAGAAAAATCAAAAAAAAGAGATGTAGACAATATAGTGTGGAATATCTTATGTATGGATTTATACATGCATCAACAAACCAGCAGCCGCCAATGTGCCTGTTATGTGAAAAGGTATTTTTTTAATGAGCGCATGAAGCCTTCCAGACTCATTGAACATTTAAATAAGGCACATCCTGACACGATAGATAAGAACTTGACTTTTTTTCAATCACTTCGTGAAAAGTTTCAAAAGCAGCCAACATTGTTAAACATGATTCGCAATAGTTCACAACAACAAACTGATGGTTTGCGTGCATCATACAACATTTCATTGTTGATTGCTAAGTCTGGAAAGCCCCATTCAATTGGTGAAGAACTCATCTTTCCAGGTATTTCCACTTACTAACATACTTATTTGTGCAACTGATGGAACACCATCAATGACTGGTTGCTACTGTGGGTGTGTCGCTTACTTGAAAAAATCAGTGCCAAATATCTTTACCATTCACTGTGGCATTCGTCACCAACATCTGGTTTGAAAAAATCTCTGTGGATGCCTACACAATTCATTACAGACTGTTATTACTGCAGTGAATGAGATTAAAGCACATGCTCTCAATGATCGACTATTCCAGAAGCTTTGTGCTGAGAATGATGAAGACTTTGAACATTTGTTGCTTCACACTGAAGTTCGTTGGCTATCTAAAGAAAACTGTTTGAGATGTTTTATAACCTTTTTGACACTGTTGTGGAATCTTTTGAAGACATGAATGCTTTGCTCACCAATGAACTAAAAGAAATCAAACATGACATTGCTTATTTGTCCGGGCTATTTGTAAAGTTCAATAAAATGAATTTGCAGTTGCAAGGCAATGACACCAATCTTATTAAAGCCAAATCTGTTGTATTTAAATTTATTGCAAAATTAACTATACTGAAGCGCAATATAGGCCGTCGCGAGCTATACCAATTTCCGAGCTTGTCTGAACTAGAAAAAAAGTCGAGATACAAGATGATGATATGCAAGTTTTTTGTGACCATTTGAATATGCTGCATGAAGAGACGTCTGGTCGATTGAAAGATCTTGTTATTATGGAAATTCCAGACTGGGTATTAAGTCCATTTTCAGATATTGAAGAAGTTGGAGCATTGGAGGACGAACTAATTGAGCTACAAAATGACATTGATACAATATTTAATTAGATCCAATATCCGAGATCAAGATCATCATACAGGGTTCTGAGAGTGATTTGGAAGGATAGCAAGGGAATGGAAGAAGAGAATTAAAGTACCAATTTTCAAGAAAAGAGACAGGAACACATGTATGAATTATAGAGGAATAACGCTGATGTACCACTATACAAAAATATATGTGAAGATATTGGAAAAGAGCATAAGAAATAAAAAGAAAGGAAGGTGGATAGAGGAACAGCAAGTATTTAGGAAACAAAGGTCTAGAATAGACTTTATCTGTGTTATATGATAGCTGATGGAAAGAAGGTACAAATTTGGGAAAGAGTTGGTAATGGTTTTTATGATTGTGTAGAAAGAATTTGATAGTATGAATAAAAAAATAGTGTAGAACGCGATGAAGGAGGTTGAAGTGGAAATATTAGTTGTAATGAGAGTGAAGAACATAAATATGAAGAAACATGAGTTGTGTTAAGACAGAGAAGGGGTGAATAAAATGGTTTCAAATAAAAAATGAAGCAAGGCAGGGGAGTGCTCTCTCACGTGCTACTATTTTTAATGATAATGGAAATGCTCATGAATAAAGTGGCAGGGAGATTCAGGGAGGGAAGAATGAAAACCATGATATTTGCTGAAGACTTGATGGCATGAGAGGAAGAAGGAAGAGGAAGTACAAGAACAACTACAGGAATGGAATGAGAAAGTGAAAGAAAGTAGAGTGAAATTTAGCATATTTAAGTGTAAAGTGATGGTAATAACAAGGAAGAGGATGTAAATATATAAAGTTGGATGAAGTAAGGCTGAGAAAAGTACAAAATCTAAAATATCTTGGAAGCATGAATGAGGCAAAGTTTGGGAGCAGAGAGGATCTAATAAGAATAGGGCAGCAGGGGGAGTTGTTCTATAGGTGTGTAAGAGACTTGCTGTGGAGAAATGCCCTTGAAGTGTAAATAAGTGCTCTGCAGGGAATATTTTGTAACCATTGTCACACATTCAACAGAGACATAGTTCATTGAAAGTAAGAGAGAATAGAAAAGTAGAGGCTATGGGAATGAAGTTTCTGAGGAGCATGTTAGCTGTCACGAGAAGAAACAAGATTAGGAATAAAGTTATTCGAGAAAGAGTAGGAGTACAGGGAGTACATGAAATAGTAGAGGAAGCAAGACTGAGATTATATGGGCATGTAATAAGAATGGAAAAGGAGAGGATATCAAAGAGAATTATGGAGATGTATGTAGGGGGGAAACTACTAGGGAAGTCAAGAGATGGGAGGAGCAGATAACAAAGTGTGCAAGTGAGAGGAGACATATGGAAGCAATTAAAGAAGAATGGTGGAAGGATAGAGGAAGGGAGGCATTTTACCAAATTGACACAGCCGAAGGTTGGGAACAGTCGATGATGATGGTGATGATTTATCACCTTCCTTTTCTTCATCACAAACAATATAATCCACGCTGAGTAGCAAACAACTTCTTCCAGTTATTTTAGAACCTCATCAGATCATTGTTCCTCAAACACAACAGGTATTATTTATTACCTATTTACATACTTTAATATATTCCTGGATTTAAGATGACTGCAAGGGTATAATCTTAAAGGGCAGTAAGACGTGATAATAAAAAAAGACATGCAAAAGGTTTCCTTAACTATTTCACCGACAAATAGCTGGTTTGGCACTTGATGTATTATTCCATTCCAGCTTATCGTTATTGAGGTAATATTCGTCTCCCAGCTTCAGAACCTTGAACTAGACCTATAGTTTGGGTCTTGTGAACACAAGTTGCTAGTCAGCCTCAGTGTCACAAGCTCCAACCCCTAAAAGGTTTGTAGGTGGCCTACTATAGTGACTATGTGAAAGGAGAAATACTGCAAAATATTGTCGGAGATCTCCACCAACAACATTATTTGATCGCCAAATGGCAAACTAATTTTCATTTTACCTTTCAATAGTTTATCACCCACATTTAAAACATGAATTGGCATCATGATCAGTTCATCCCAAATTATTAGTTTTGCTTAGATCTGATTGAAGCTCTGTCAACCGACGTCATTCTTTCTTATCTTGGGTGTTCACATTTCACCTTAGAAAGGGGTCCAGGTTAGATGAAATGTGAATGACATGTTAGCGGCTTTAATTATAAGAAAAACTAATCAAACTAATTAATTGATAGTACTTAGGTTATATCTTCTTTTTTATTCCATTTTCCTTATTTTGTATACTTTTCTTCTAGAACGACAACATGTTTTGGTGAATTTTCATCATCTTCACGTATGTGAAAAACCAATGTTATATCAAATTATTGTATAAATTTTTTTTATAAAATTGTGAATTTAAAAAATTAAACAATAGAAATGGAAATTGTTAAGAGACATTATAATGTGATATATGAAACATTAAATTATCATTTATATTAACTTAAAAACTTACTCCCTACAAATGTTAAAGAGGCCAAAATGCATATTTCGACTCACTTTCTGCATACACCAGTACAATTGCTTTGATTACATGTAGTCTTGACTTATGGTTGTTGCAGAATAGATTAACTCTTTTAGAACCTTGTTAAAAAACTTACAAAAGCAGCAAATTAACAGTGTATGATTAAAATAATTAGGTATCTACTAAATTATATTTGATAAATATTATTTGAAATTTTAACTGATTAACACATGAAAGGTTAAGTTGGGTAAGAACCATAATTATATAGTAAGCTTATACAATCTATGGAAGGTTTGAAAGTTAGAATTATATCATAATTGTTTTATATATTAATTTGGGCTTTCATATTCGTGTCATGAACTAATGGGTGTGGCCGTTGTAATTATTTTAGTTCATATGGTTTCTTGAAAGAGGATACATCATGTAGTTTCATCTGTAGACTCAAATGTTCAAAATGGCTTCAAAATTAAAAAATATAATTTTGTGTCTCATTTGTATTTATTTAGCAGTGTGTATTACTACCCGTTCGGGTTATGCGCTTAAGTACCAATTGCATTAAGGGGTTAAGAGTTGGGAAGATTGAATTTAGAACAAGTTAATCCACATTTGTATGGGAGAAAAGTGGAAAACCATTTAGGAACTCTAA
>CABEEJ010000952.1:0-22424 GCA_901482245.1 Timema douglasi | reverse complement strand
TTATAAATATTTGTTGACTTTGGGGGGTGGGGGGGAATTATAAATCTTATTTAAGGCCCCGAAACAAACTTTGTATCTGTATGTTTGTAGCCCGTACTCTGTCTCTGTGGTCCTAGTCCTCAAGAAATTCTAATCGTGATTACAGTCTATATCCGTAATCACGTGATTGTTCCAACCAACGAGATAGCCACTCTCTTCGTCCAATCAAAGACTTCAAAAGAAATCCGTCTCCAGCAAAGGGTGAGCACCAATCAGTCAGCTGATCAATAAAAGAAACTAAATAACCAATTTTGTTGAGAAAACTTCAAGTAACTTATATACTTAAAATTTAGTACAATCACAATAAATATATTTATATCGCCATTTTAACTATCAAACTTGAAATAAATTAGCCTGAAAATGCAAAACAGCCTAAGTACTTGTATTCTGAATGTAAACAAAAGAGCAAGCACGTTTAATATTATTTTCGTGCTTCCCTAATGTGTATTTGGGTTTTTTTAGCAAGAATATAATCAATCACTAAATAAAATCTAATTATAAACAATTTGTTTTAGTGTTTAAAATGAATCCCAACACGTATATTTACTCGGCTGTTATTGGTAGTACGTATAAGAAACTAAAAAAAAAAAAAAATTGTTGAGAAACCTTCAAGTAACCTAAATATTTAAAATTTAGTACAATCACAATAAATATATTTAAATCACCATTTTAACTATCAAACTAGAAATAAATTAGCATGAAAATGCAAAACAGCCTAGGTATTCTGAATGTAAACAAAGCAAGAACTTTTAATATTATTTTCGTGTTTCCTTAATGTGTATATGGGTTTTGATCTTTAACAATAATATAACTAAACCAATCACAAAATAAAATCTAATTATAAATCATTTGTTTTGGAGTTTAGATGCATCCCAACACGCATGCGCATATTTACTCGTCTCTGATTAGTAGTTCGTAATTCGTATAAACTGAATAAACACTGGACCCAGCTACTCCACATCTACAATAACCTAACCGATTTTAGCCAACACAAGAAAAAGAATTGAACTATTATAAACCAAGCTTCATGTTTGAAACAGAGATGGCAGTAGGCACCAAGGGTAGTACAGAATTCAAAAAGAGAGGGCCTCAAAGAAGTAGGTGATCGAGTTTACCGAATAAAATGGCTAGATATGCTTGGTTTTTCACGTTCACAAATAGTGGGTTTTATACAGAAAACATTTCTCTTGCACCCAATATTAATAAAAGTATCCCTTCTTGACCTTGTTTTCGAGATATAAGGCCCTAAAGAGGGGAATGAATGGAATTATCCTCTAAAATAGCCTTATGTTTAAGGAGACCCAGCATCTAGTTCAGAATTCTTTTCATGTCATTTTAAGAGTAGTCCTTACGGTTAAGGCACTCCAGCATCTAGTCCAGAATGTTTGTCACGTCCTCAAATGGTGGATTTTATACAAAAAAAATTCTCTTTCCACCCCATATAAATAAAAATATCCCTTATCGTAGTTGTTTTCGAGATATAAGCCCTCTAAGAGGGGAATGAATGGAATTATCATCTAAAATAGCCACTTTTTAAGAGTGGTCCTTACGTTTAAGTTCGCTCCAGCGTCTAGTGCAGAATATTCGTCACGTCCACAAATGGTGGGTTTTTTACTGAAAAGATCTCTCTTTCAGCCCATATAAATAAAAGTATCCCTTATCGTCCTTATTTTTCTAGATATAAGGCCTTAAAAGACTAGGATGAATTTATTTACCTTCTAAATTAACCTTTTTGTATAAACTAGTCCTTAGAAAGTTCAAGTTGATCAACTTCCATAGACTTACAGATAAGGAATCTGTGGCCAGATCAATCTGAATATACTGTGGCACCGATTTCTTACGAACCACGGAGTCTGTGTCAGGGCCTTACAGCCTACCGTACTCTATATGACAGGTGCAACATTCAAAATCAAAGTTTAAAAATGGGATTGGTGGACTAACACCTAATTTATTCTATACCTCTGGTCTAATTTTGATCCTGCATTGTGTAAAATTATCTATACAGTTAGAATAAAATTCGTTAGTAAGCATAACAGCTACAATCTATACAACATGCATAGATAAGGAAGCCAAGACAATCTTGTAAACAAGTTAGTCTGGTTAAGTGTAAAACAAGCCTCAGGGTTACAACAACAAAACTTTCTAGCCAGATAAAACCTTAGTTTAAAAATGTTTGCCAATAGAAGTGATAACTATTCGAAGATGTTCAATGTTCTACCAGTGGGTGGTAGGACGATTATATTTTATTTAAATATATAAAAGGTTTAGAGTAAATAATATAGTAAGGAATTTGATTTTTTTTAAGTCTTTAATTACAAATATTCAAATTTTACTGTTATATACTGCCAATATTTCAAAAGATAAATTAGATGAGAATTTTGTGAGGAAGCAGCACAACAGTATTAAGCAAGTAAGAGTGTAAGAATTTTGGATGGATTATAATCATATAATAATAAATTAACGATTTTAAATGGGAATATGACTAAGCAAGCTTTTTTTAATTACTTTTTTTTAAAATCATAGAATACAATGTTCTTGTTAGTACGGTGTTAAAAAAAAATTACAATAGGGCCTATTTGTAAAGTGAAGTAGGCGTACAGTACGTTAATTATATTTAATTGAAATAAAATTGCAATTTTTCACCAACTTTGGCCACCTTTTTCTAACTCATTAATTTTTTAACGATATTTCCAATTTTTTTTATCAGTCTATCACCTAAACATAATTTCATTGCTGAAGGAGCTGCATGCTTACTATTGAGCAACAGCATTGTCATTTTTTTTGTTTTACGTGATCAGTCTTTCTTCAAATGTATATCAAATTTGGCAATGATATGTTGTCGTTGTTGCCAGTAATTGGGGATTCTTGCTCCAACACAGTCATAAAGTTACAGTAGTCTGAATCTCGTGTTCCTAATAACTAGCTCAAAAACATTCACTAAATAAACACATATTTTATTAGTACTCTGTGTAGAATTTTTTTTATTGATCACGATTAGATTTTGTGTATGTGTTGGTTGGGCTTTTTTTCCCGTAAGGTTGTGGAATTATAATTCTATGTGTATATTACTATATTTATTTGAATAATAATGTATTGTTAACAATTAAAATATAACAAAAATTATGGAGTATCCGACTTGTTACAAGCAATTACATCCCAAGAAGAAAATATTAAGTAGTAAAGAAAGTGCAATGGTATTAAAGAGTCTACATCTAAATTCGTAAAACGGAATTATACTTTGACAGGGATTCAAGCCCTTGTCCTTTGACTTTGGACGTCATTCTAAAACTCCCCGAGATTGTGGCTCAAAACTCGGCATCACTCCTCGGAGAGTATAGCGGGGACAGCTTGTCTTTTGTTGAGTAGCAAGCACCAAAGTTGAGAGGATTAGGGGTAAAGGAGGGGGCATCCGGTAGAATGTAAATACACTCTTAAAGGGTGGTAAAATAGAGGGGGTGAGAGGGGTCGATGTGGTGACTGCCATAACTACAGTAGCGCACCTCTGGTGAGGTGATAATACATGGAAATATTTGGAAGAGTGATTTAATAAACCTCTAGATGTCCATCCGAATCTTAAATCCTATTATTATAATGTTATGTAATTCTTATACAGTGTGAGTTGTTTACATTATTTAACAAATACTTGAATAAAACAGATACTTAACACTACTTGAATTACTCTACAGCAAACATTTACATTCCAATTTCGTGGATGGTTTGCGTATTATTTAATCTCTGGAAAATTGTCACTATGCTATTAGAAAGGGAAAAAAAAATTATGTGAATGATTTTTGCACATCACGGGTATATAATATCCTGATAAAGTTATCAACATAGTATGTATAAGAGTAATGGTGAATCAGAAAGAGCGTTTTTGAGAAGTGATTTATTCCAAATCTAGCCCTAATTGGATGTGCCCACCCAATACATGGATTTATGCCTCATATTAGTAGTATTGAGATCAACGTGCCATACGTGCTATATCAGCACAAGTGAAATTTAGAAAAATAATTATTTTTCAAAATAGTCTGTACAAGAGTAATGGTGGATCAGAAATAGTAATTTTGAGGGGTGATTTATTCAAAATCAAGCCTTAGTTTGGTGTACTTCCATATTATTACTAGGTGTTCTCTCTCACGACAGGTCTATTCCTTTTTTCAATGATCTTAGACAGCCAATGCACCATATCCTCTGCATCCTCTTTCAAATCCCATAATTTTCTTCTTTCCTTCAAGTCATCTAATATGTGAATCCTCCTTCTTCATAAGCTCCTATTTCCCCCAACCTTTCCTTCTATAATGTTGTGCAGAAGAAAGTTTTATCTAAGTACATGTCCGATACCGTTTACTTTGCATGGTAGAATCACATCCAAAATGGTTACCTTCTCACCTACTCTTCTTAGGACTTTTTCATTTGTCACCCTCTCTGTAAACTTGAGTTTCTCAAGTATTCTCCAGCACCAAATGTCAAAGCTCTCCAAGTATTTATCTTCCATCCTCCTAAGAGTCTAAGCCTATGCTTCATACAGTTAGATGCTCCAAAGGTAACATTTCATCAGTTTATTCCTTAGTTCCAAATTCCACTTGCCTATCAGCAGTAAAATCTTCTTGTTGAAAGCTTCCTTTGCCATGGTGATCCTCGACCTAAGTACCTTGGAACAGTAGACATTCTTTGTCAGTAGACTTTCTAGTTCATTTTCAGCTTTCATTTATTTTTTGAAATCATCAACACTTTTGATTTCTCAATGTTGATCTCAATACCGTTAGCTTCTCCCTATCTCCACCAGTTGGTCCATTATTTCCTGCAACTCTTCTTTATTTTTGGCTAGCAATGCTAGGTCATCTGCATATTTTATTGGGTTTATAACGCATCCTATTACCTTGAAATTTCCACGTCCCTCTAGGGCTTCCCTGACCAGCCAGCCACTCACCATACAATTTGAACTGACTAGGTGACAAAATACATCCCTGTCACATTCCTCTTCCTATCTATACGCTGTTGCTATCGCCATCATTCAGCCTCACCTTCATTCGCTGTGCCAGGTACAGGTTTTAAACCAGCTGCTTTCTAGCGGTGGAGTAGGTACTTGTGCAGTGGATAACTCTCGAGCGAGTGTTCATAGGAGGTCGGAGTGTTTACTAGTTCCTCCTCCCACTCACAGATCGTACTCCTAATCTGACTTAAACGATGGTTTTGAATATGCAATAGGCACTTTGGGGCTATTTGCCCCGGTCGCACAACACGAAATTCTTATCCTAGGAAGAGCTATAACTGTTTTGATCATTTGACAAAAAGAGGTTTTTAGGGAAAATATGGTGTTGGTGTTTTCCATTTTCCTATCTACACCGTAGCACCACGGCTGAACTACCACTCCATGTGGTCACGTCCGTGGCTGTTCGATCTTGAACTATCTCAATGCTAATTTTTTTGGGCCTCAAGTCGGACCTGATACTGCTGCTGCTGCCGCTCAGTACCAACCATGTAACCCCACGCAGGGGAACGTGATACACCCCACATCACTGGGTCCAGTAATTAGTCGTTACTTAACTTACATTATCCGGATATAACACGTAAAAAAGTAATGGCAGATCAAATTGATTGTTTTTGAGGGGTGATTTATTCATCATTAATTGTTTTTCAGAAATATAGTATTTTTGAGTGTCGGTTAAGGCAAAATCTGGTATTAATAGGGTGTTCTTTCTTATTATGTTATATAGTATAGAGCTTCAAGTTCAACTAGTAATATGTGATATATCATCGTAAATGAAATTCAAAAATTGCTTCTATCAACGTAATGGCGGATAAGAATTTTAGTTTGCAAGATGTGGTTGTTAATTCCTACAATTTTGTTTGGTAAGTTTTGGTTCCCGGTTGTTGGTTACAGAGTTTTAATTATGTTTATCGCTGTACACTATCTCGATAGCTTCACGTTCGTGTATAAACTAGTCCACGTAATATAAATACTAATCAAATGTTAAATATTTTGATAGTTTATATATTAAAAATTTAAAATGAATATAAGATGTATTAATGTAATTTTATTATTTTAGTTCGTCTAAATTTTATTCTAGTGAGAATGTTTACAGTACTTTCGTTGACATTGTCTCGTGACAGAAATGCTTAGTAAGTTCTCATCTGTTCTGCAAAGTGCTGTGGATGCTGTAAGTATGGTATAATGGGAATCTCACCAACATTAATGTTAAATAAACATATTTTTTTTTGTATTCATATATAGAAACGAAATTTTCGAGAGAGTAATGATATATATTTTTTAAAAATTCTAAAATAGTTTAAATAAATTTTTAAGTTGAGACATAAATTAATAGTAATTAAATTGATAAGTGGGTAGAGAACGTTTATTGTTGGTTTCAAGAAACTATTTAAAAAAAAAACCCTTTATCTTGCAGAGTCGTTACCTATTTAAGACAAAGAAAAAGGTCGGCCTTGAAAATATTTTAATTTGTTGATTAGATTATTAATTAAATAAAACATCTTTATCAAAATACATAACAACTTTGTATGGAAATAGCTAGTCTAAAATAGCTAATCTAGATATTTATTGTATTTACTTTTCGTAGTTTTGGAAGGTTATTAATTTTTGTATTATAAACATGCAAAATATTAATTAAATCAAATTACCTATAACTATCAGAATCACTCTTGTTAAAGTACTACTTCTTGCTAACTAATTGTAATAACTTGTCTCTACATATATTAATCCATTGAACATTTTATATTGAATGCATTTTTATAGACTTAGAAAGTTGGACTAAGCTTTGTTGATACATTTAAAAAATTTATAAACACACAAAAGATGATTTTTATTTAGCTAGCCTATTATGATTACATACAATTATTGTAAAGACCCTACATTATGGTAACTAGTTCTTTGAAATTTCACATTAAAATCAATTAATTTCAAATATTTCTCAAATTACTGTAAAATAAATTTAGTCATAAGTAATGGTTGAAATATTACAAATACCTCAATATAAAAAAAAATCACATGTGAAGTTTCCTAGGCTGTATCCAAATAGTCCAAGGCTCCCTAGTTGAACCCTTGAGTCTTAGACTTGATACAGTCATGATGATTTTACACTTCTCGCACTGTTCATAGCAAAGACGTTATCAAACTATTCGAATGCTAACAATCTTATTTAAAATGGTGGAAAATGTAAGTCACTTCTCTAGCAGACAAATTGATAACACTAAAACAATTGCCATTCAAACACCACAGCCAACACCGCATGGCTGGTAGCCTTTGTATATATGGTGACCAAGAGCTATAGCAGGGCTTGAGAAGGGTGCATAGGCATCATTCTTGACTTTTCGTTCAGATCTACACTTAGTCACATAATTACCAATGCAGTTATCAAGGGCATGAGGGAAGGCGACACCGCATAAATAGACTATTCAGACACAGCCCTAATTTAAAAAATCCATTTTTTTTTTTTTCTTTAGCTATCCAATATGCTTACGATTTTTGACATTTTAATTACTTAATACCTATACCAAATAGAATTATAACAGATAATAACATTATTTCTGTGTTGATTAGTCATTAATATAATATAGTATAAACATTGATGGTGATGTTTGTGGTAATATTTCTGCTGCAATCCAACGAACAAACTCAAAGTTCATTTTTAAAGATACAAAACTTTATTTTAAAACTTGGAATATTGCATATAAACACAGTTAGGCCTAAAGTTTGATTTCATTAACTTGAAAATACATCTGCTAACAGCTATTATCGTACTTTGACTGTAAAACAAGTTTTTTTGCTTTCAAATAGGATTTTTAACACATTTCTTAAAAAAAAATTTAGCGAAAAATAGGCCTAAATGTCCATCCTTAAATATATGTTCTAGTATTTTGGGGTTCCTCATTCTAGTTAAGTGGTTTCTAGGTAAAGGTACGAATAATTGACACTCTACTAATAGTTCAGGGTGTTTACTAGGTCATAAATGTTACTAAAATCATGAAAAGTTATTAATTGCAAAAAAAGGCCACAGAAATATTTTTGTTTGAATTTCCCGTGCATTGTAACAACACAAACGCGTCAGATATATAGCCCATGATGTCTTGCACTAGCCATATGTTGCCTAATTGTTTTTACCGTGATATCATAGACAAGGTTAATGTTCACCAACTAATTAAAGTTTAATGTTGTTTGTGAGTGCATTATGCCTATACATGTATTATATAATGTTTGGCTGATTACCAAAGGAATTTTATGGTAAAAAAAAGCACCCAAAAGTCACTAACTTTTGTTTCGCCAACTGATTAGACAACCCTGTACTTGACACTTTACACCAAATAAGAATTAAATTGTCTACGGTACTACAATACTATAATAATTTTTGAATGAATCCTCAGATTCAATTTATTTCCAATTGATTTGATTTTAAATGTTGATATTTGGCTGCTCAATCATTTGCCCCAAAGTATTATTTATTTGTGTCTAGCCAGTAGTTGCCATGGGTGTTAATATTGATACTGCAGTGTCTATTATTGGTTTAGCACCAATTTTATTGTTCTTATAAAGTTAGATATAAGTAATAGATGTTGGCCTGCGGCAACATTTTATTTTTGAGACAGGTGTAAAACAAGTAGGTCTACCTATTATAATAATAATGGTGGTGGTGGTGGTCCACTTACTGCACAAATAACCACACTAGAAAAAACTCTGATCCTTCAATACCTGTGCCACTCAGCTTACAAAACGATCCATCCAAATCCAGCACAAGTCCACAACCAACATTAAATGGAAATAATGTTCCCTCACCATTTAAAAAAACATTGTTTTTGCTGAAAGTATGAACAATGCTATCAAAATAAAACAATACCAAATGTAACATCTTCAAAACTTTGGCAACAATACCATATAAATAAAGAAATAAAATGCAATACATGGAGGGGCAGAAGATTGAAATAATTAAAAATTAAAAAGAAAAGCAAAATTCGTGACAACCAGTTACTAAGAAGAAAAATGTAAAGTACTATCAGTGTGAACAGTGCGATGGATCCTGAAATGAAGAGAAAGCTAGTGGTATAAATGTAACATCTGGATTAAATGTGTTAACTCAGACATTACTATGTGTGAATTGTATAGAGCAGTGGTTCCCAACCTGTGCGTGGAACAATTATGTTCTTTATAATGATTTCTGCTTTTTGAAATGTTACAGTTTTTGTGACCTTTGTGTTTTCCATCAGGAAAAAGTTTGTAACTTCTTTCAGGATACAAATATTTGAATGATCCTAAAACTGTCAGAATTTGTAGAAAATGGGCTAAAATACACTTGTTCCAGTGTTTCTTAGGAGCATATGATATAGAATTCCAGGACATAGCTGCACTTGCCCCGACCTGGGGTAAGTGCAGCCACATATCATGGTGTCAAAAAAACTCCTAAAACAAACATTATACTTAATATAATGTTTGTTTTAGGAATTTTTTTAATTGTAATTAAAAAAATCACTTGGTGTGGCAGAAAGCATTTTAAACAAGGATGACGCATGCCTAATTTAATTTTTCTGCTTGCAATACCAATTGTGCTAATTAAGTTTGAAAACCAACTACACCAAAACCTGGATGCACTTACCCCATTCCACCCTACCATTTTATAAGATTACATTTTTAAATAAAGTTATTTGAACTAGAAGAGAAAGTGAAAACTATGTATATTAGTATTATAGAACTTCTGTCAAATTGATGTTCTAACAATTTATAACTGATTTATAATTGGTTGGAATATTGAACCAGGAGAAATCTATGTGTTTGGTGTGTAATTTTAAAAGTATAACTTTTTTTGGTAATATATTTAGGGATACAAAAAACCATTATATTTTAAATTTGAGATTGTTATGAATTGTTTCTATCATACTTTCAATGTTCTAACAAAATAATAATTTCAGCTTGCACCACCAGCACCTTTGCTTGAAGATTTTGTCTATCATTGGAGGATGATCACAAAGTTTTATGTCAATAAAGACACAACTACTCGAGTGGTGGTTGAAAGCACTAACATTCCTGCCCATTTGGATCAGTTGATCAAGGTAAGACCATTATATTCTGTGTAACTTGCACCAGTGGTCACATGGCCTATGGTGTCAGGCTTACAACATATTGGTGATGGAGGGGTCAAAGTTAAAATCTGAGAACACTCTGGCTATTTTTTTTATCCTCAGGGGCTTCAAACTCATTTGACTGTCAAGGCCCAATTAAAATTTTACACTACTGAGAAGGCTGCAGTTAAAAATAAATTCAAAACTTCCACATTCTAAGTAGAAATGAAATCAAGTTTATAATCTTGATTATCTGTACCAAAAAAAATTAAACTTATTTATAAATGATAAAATTTGATTTGATCAAACACACCCCATCCCACTTTGTTATTTTTTGTATATTTATTTGATAATTAATTACATGATCCAAAGAGCTAGAGCTCAATTATAGGACTATGGATTTACAGAAATTGAAATTTTACATTAGTTTAAATTTTAAAAGATTAAGAAGACATTATGAATATTTTATCATGAATAAAGTTAAACAATCAAAACCAAATTTTCTTTTAACAAAATACACAAAACATAAAATACATCAGAAGCATTACAATTTTACAGTTAATATAATTTTGAAAAATGTGTGATAATAATATAGATAAGTAGCTTTTATACATAAATGTGAGATAAACACTAAAAATAGAAACAAATATATAAAAAAGAAAAGAAAAATAACACTAGCAAATAATTAGTAAGAAAGTACTTTGGGATAAAAATAAAAAGTTGCAGTAAATTTAACACTATCACAATAATAAACAATATATTTAGGTATATACAGGAAATAATAATAGATTCTAAATTGCTTACTGGGAATAGATGTATTAGAATAATTGTGATTGAAAGCAAGTAGATAGTAATAAGACTTAGATAAGGTATTTTACAGTATTGAAGACCTATTTCAATCACAGAGGGTAGGTGGTCAAAAACTTTACATAATTTTTGTATGTTGGGTTTAAATTTGTTCACCGGCAAAGAA
Source organism: Timema douglasi (assembly GCA_901482245.1). Taxonomy (NCBI): domain Eukaryota; kingdom Metazoa; phylum Arthropoda; class Insecta; order Phasmatodea; family Timematidae; genus Timema; species Timema douglasi. The sequence continues at coordinate 11,347 of CABEEJ010000952.1, read as the reverse complement.
ACATTTTATAATTCTTTTTAAAATTTGCCGTTTCAAGTAAGCCAGTGATATCTGTTGGAATTGCATTATATATTATAGTCATTTTATTTAATGTTGAATTTGTTCCATAGTTTACAGAGTTAAAAGATTCATGATATATTTTAAGTGAGCCTCTAGTATGATGACTTGACTGAGGGAATTCTAGTTTGTGGCTACTTTTAAGTTTATTTTTATTTATTTTGCTAGCAAGAATGCCTGTTTGTTAGATAATCAGTTTATCGAGAAGCATTAAATCCAGATATTTATAAATTTCAGTAGTTCTATATTCTCTGACAGGTAATTGATATAGTGATCTAATAATCCTATTTGGAGTGCAGTTAATTATATACATATATATAAATAAAAAAAACGATATGAGTGTACCAAAGAAAAATAGAGTTCTTTTTACTGGATTAGTTAATGCATATGCACATCTGCTTAATGCTCCTGCAATAGGAATTAGCTTTTTTGTTATATTATTTATATGCCTGTCCCATAAGAGTTGCTTGTCAATAGTTAGTCCCAGATATGTAATAGAGTCTACATATTCCAGCATCTCATTTTCCATGATTATTTTCTTTTTTATTATTTTTTTGTAGCTAGGTTTTAAGAATAGATAGGTTTAGATTTTTTTTAAATGAAAAGAGAGTTTATTGGTATGAATCCATTCTAGCAAAGGAGGGACGTCGGATTCTACATTATTTAGTAGAACGTTTATGTTAATATTCTCATAATATAAGCAAGTATCATCTGCAAAAAGCTGAATGTGTCCATTCAAATTAATTTTGTGGAAATCATTTATATAAACTAAGAAAAGAATGTGTCCAAGGATTGAACCTTGAGGAACGCCACACATTATTTGTTTATAGTCACTGAAGAATTTTGAGCCTTTCTCATTTTTTGTCAGAACTCTTTGGTATCTATAACTTAAGTAATTTTTGAACCAATTTAACGGCGACTTTTCTATTTGAATACACTTCAATTTATCAATCAATTCATAGTTTACAGAGTTAAAAGATTCATGATATATTTTAAGTGAGCCTCTAGTATGATGACTTGACTGAGGGAATTCTAGTTTGTGGCTACTTTTAAGTTTATTTTTATTTATTTTGCTAGCAAGAATGCCTGTTTGTTAGATAATCAGTTTATCGAGAAGCATTAAATCCAGATATTTATAAATTTCAGTAGTTCTATATTCTCTGACAGGTAATTGATATAGTGATCTAATAATCCTATTTGGAGTGCAGTTAATTATATACATATATATAAATAAAAAAAACGATATGAGTGTACCAAAGAAAAATAGAGTTCTTTTTACTGGATTAGTTAATGCATATGCACATCTGCTTAATGCTCCTGCAATAGGAATTAGCTTTTTTGTTATATTATTTATATGCCTGTCCCATAAGAGTTGCTTGTCAATAGTTAGTCCCAGATATGTAATAGAGTCTACATATTCCAGCATCTCATTTTCCATGATTATTTTCTTTTTTATTATTTTTTTGTAGCTAGGTTTTAAGAATAGATAGGTTTAGATTTTTTTTAAATGAAAAGAGAGTTTATTGGTATGAATCCATTCTAGCAAAGGAGGGACGTCGGATTCTACATTATTTAGTAGAACGTTTATGTTAATATTCTCATAATATAAGCAAGTATCATCTGCAAAAAGCTGAATGTGTCCATTCAAATTAATTTTGTGGAAATCATTTATATAAACTAAGAAAAGAATGTGTCCAAGGATTGAACCTTGAGGAACGCCACACATTATTTGTTTATAGTCACTGAAGAATTTTGAGCCTTTCTCATTTTTTGTCAGAACTCTTTGGTATCTATAACTTAAGTAATTTTTGAACCAATTTAACGGCGACTTTTCTATTTGAATACACTTCAATTTATCAATCAATATCATGTGATCAACTGTATCCAAAGCCTTGGTCAGGTCAATAAACAAACCCATTCCCAAGTTTCCCATGTCAATAGTATTTTGAATTTTTATTATTAGGTCTGTAGCTGCAGCTTGATTATTAGAGTTTTTCAAGAAACCATATTGTCCAGCAAAAAAATAGTTGTTTCTATTTAAATATTCTAAGAGTCTATTTTTGACAGCTTTTTCTATTATTTTTGCAAGATTCGAGATGAGACTAATAGGCCTATAGTTACTACAAAGATTTTTAGTGCCTTTTTTATGTATAGGAACAACCAAACATTCTTAGTTGATGGTTTAATTATGAAATAACATTGAAGCACACTTATCTGAATCCTTTACTAGGAAAAATTGAGATTGTTGAAATAGATTTTTTTTCTTTTGAGGTACTGTAGTTAATTTTATTTTATTTTACTGTAGCCTATATTTTAAATATATTAAAATGGTTTCACTTGTCAAAATTCCTTGGTTTTCTAATCAAGACTTCAGATTTTATCGCACTAAGACACTGGGCTCATTTGAGTAATACATTATTTGTTTGGGAAAAGGGGTGGAAACCAACTCAACCGTTTTATTTAGTGCCAAAGTTAAAAAATAAATTCTGACAAAATACATGGCCAACTCCAAACTGATATAGGCTATATACTTGACTGCAAGTTTATATTAAATATGAATTGCAATATATTACTCATCATGCAGAAAACAATATTATGATTAGAGAAAGATCACAATTCAAATTACAGAGGAATTTAGACAGTTTGGACAGTGGAACCCCAACAGAAAAAACTAAAACTCATTTCTGAAGGGGTCATCCATAAACCATGTAACTCTGTTGAGATAGGGGTGTGCTCCAATGTCTACATAGTGCTGCATGAGGGGAGAGGTAGGGGGCACTTAACAGAGTTACATAGCACAGATCTTACCCTTAAATTTTAGTGTTGAAAAGATATTAGAATTACTGTTCCTAAATAAAAATAATTAGGTACTGTTATAAAATTATTTGAATTCATTTATATTCTGGATCTAAAAGTGATTATTTGTTATTAAATCTGAGTTCCTCTTTTAGTGTCACTAAAGCTTCCCTATGAAATAATAATATTCACTCTTGATGCGAAAAGTTATGTAAAGCAGGTTGCGTGGGTTGGAGGGGAAAGTGGTCATGATTAATGTCTACTTGGTATTAAATGAAGGGGAAAAGTGTCAAAAAAATCTAAGAAAGAAGCAATATATGGTTTATGGATGACCCCTAATATGTGCAATTAAAATGCTTTTATACCCGCACACTGCTGGCAGAGGTCAAGGTTTGGATCTTGAGGGGGTGGGGAAGAGAGTTTTGACACATTTAATAACACTATAGCTTTAATATTTAACTACTAAATGCTTCAAACTAAACTAAAAAAACACGCAAAAGATTGACAATTAATTGAATTAATTAATTTTTTAAAACAATGTCCTTACAAGGTTCATACAGTCTGGAAAGCTAGGGATAAAAATATTAGGAAAAGTCAGGGAAGGTCAGGAAAATGACAATTCATGTCAAGCTTCTGTTTAATTGGAAATTGTAAAGCTACAGAAGGAAGGTGTTGCCAAAAGTGAAAGTAGTGTAATGCCTCGAAGAAACTCTAACACTTGTGTTATAAAATATGATATAACTAAGACTGAAGTCATTTGAGCTTCGCAATTTTATGACTAAAAAAGTCTTTCAATTCGTTCAATAATTTAACTATAATTTTGCAGTTGATGTTTCCTGAGTGTTTCGTTGCCAGTGCCTTTAACCTTGGCTCCATTTATTTTAGAACAATTTACTGGACCGCCTGAAATCATGTAACAACTTTGTAATTTGTTTTGATGAAGCGTTGAATAAATTTAATCAAAGAGGACAAATGGACATTGTAATCAGATTCTGGTACAAGGAAAATCATAAGTCAGTACTTAAACATTGTGTTTTTTGATAGGAGCACCGCTGAAGAGTTACTGAAGCATTTCTTGGATGGTATTTCTCCTCTTCCACTCTCTAAGTTGATACAAGTGTCAACAGATAGCCTAAATATCAATTTCAAAGTTTATAACACTTCTTCAGGACCACATCAAATCTGTCACAGACAATGAAGTGTGTAGTTTGCTACATCTGGGAACACGTGGGCTTCATGTTGTTACTGGTTCCTTGAGAATAGGAGTGGAATATATCAATTGCATTACACATACTACCTGTTCTCTGACTCCAGCTCGTTGAACATGTTTACCCAGCTGACAGGGTGTACAACTATTCTTTTGAAGTTATGTGGTGTACGGGGTAGTTAGAGAATGCAAAGTGCTTTCAAAGGGCATTACAAATTTGGGACTATGATTTTAAGTTTCTCAAAAAAGCAAAGCCTCCTAAAACAAAACCTGTAGAGACACTGAAAAGAGTCGCCTGTGATCCATTATTGAAGTGTAAACTAGCTTTCTGCAAGACATTTTCATTTGAATGTCATGGAAATTATCTGAGAAGTGGGTCAGGGTACTTGGGAAAATAGTCAGGGAAAAAGTTAGGGAGATTTTTTTTTACAAATACTGTAGGAACCCTTCCTTAAGATGGCCACCATCACATGCATTACATATTTGTATGCTGTAGTGTTACGGATAAAATCGTTAATATTTGACCCACAATGCGGCACCATTTGTAGTTATTGGATTAATCGGTTCACGTTGGGCGCCAATTATAAAGTTATTGAATTAATCAGTAAGTGTTGGGCGGAAATTAAAATGCTATGCGTCGGCAATGGGCACCGTTTGAAGTGATAACCGTTTAATTAGCTGATAATTGCCCTGTGATCCAGCACTAATTAAAGCGGCACAGTATTTCAATATTGTGAGATAATTTGTATTTATAGCTTCGTGATCAAGCGCCAATTATTACGATACAGGATTATTTTGTGATATTTTAATTGAGTAAATAAGACCTTTGTATGTTGTGATTTTATCTTTGGTATGAAGATATTATGTAAAATGGTGACATTTTCGTTGATGGATTTAAGTTCGTGACACTGTTAAATTGTATTACTAGTGATATATTTATGCTACCGGCACTGAATATTACTGTCTTTGATTACAAAGTTCTTGTGTGATGGTGTTCACTGTAATAGTGTTCACTTTGTTGTATAGATTTATGTGAATACCTACTCTCTATTACCAGCACTGTTAATAAATTGTTTTGTAAGACATCTATTCATACGTACAAGCAGCTTATATATGACCCACCCCTTACCGCAAGGACCCCCTTGTCACCAATGTCTAAACCAACTAATAGAAAGAGTCCTGGTGACAGATGTTGTGGTGGCTAGCTTCCTATTGGGTAGAGGGAGCTAGCGTCACTTGCTTTTTTGGTAAATACCATTGAGTTGATTTTTAAAGAAAAAATAAATTTTAATGGTACAATCCTTTGACATAATTTCTGAAAAGCAAATGATTCTCCATGAATGAAATATTTAAAGGATATTTTACATACAATACTTACAAGAAAAATGCACTTCATCCATTACTTTTTAAATATATGAGAGGGGTCCAAATCAGTATCATTACAATGCGCGCTTAGAAACTTGATATGACGTTGCACAATGTCTCTTGTTGAATTTCTTCAACTTCCACCACAGTATTTTCTTTAAGTTCCTAAATTGTTTTTGGGTAAGGCATTACTATATAACATGTTCCACCAATAAAAGTACAACACTGTTAAGTGTGGTGAGCGTGATGGCCATGTGATGTCTCAAAATCGGGAAATTAAATAACCATGAAACATTTTGCAAAGCACCTCCATTGATGGTTGACCTTTCCAACCCCTGAACTAAAATTTAAGGGCATGGGTACTAACAACATATGGTTCCAATATGGTGGGGCAACATAGCCCGGAACTTAATGGCCAGGTGCTTCGCAAAATGTTACTTGGACCCTTCATTTTATGATTCGAGGACATCGCCTGGCTTCTAAGCTCATCTTAGCATCTCCGATATTTTTCTTTTGGGCCATTTAAAAAAATCATGACTCACCCAAAAACAATTCCTGAACCTAGAAAGAATTATGGTGTAAGTTGAAGCAATTCAATAGGAGAAATTGCGCAAGGTCATTTCAAGTACCAAAGAGGGCATACAAGTATTTTTCACATATAATAGTGGTCATTTTAAAGACATTATTTAAAAAATGAATAATTCAAGGGCACACAGAAATTTGTCAATAATTTGTTGTTATTTTAAGTTTAATTTGAAACATTTAGTATTCATAATAGTAAAATTATAGTGTTATTAAATTAATGGTTCAACACTTTCTGCCCAACCCTGTATTTCCTCTAAGTAATTCTCCTATTCGCTTATCCCTATACTTTCATTCCAGACTTCATACCCTTGGGGTTGAACACAAGAATTAAAACAAGGCATTTTTATACCATTATGATATTCAATCATTGCAGTCGTTCAAAGATTTCTAGCAGGCATAATTATGCTAAGGTCCATATAGTGCATTATTCTCCCTCAAAGACCAAGCCTTGTTCCTATATTCTGTTCTTCCTCACAAAACAATATTGCTTAAGTTGTGTTATTCCTGTAACCAGCTCATATTGGAGGAACAATGTTCCCTGGAGGAAGGGGCGACTGGACCTTGCTTAGAGTACCTCCTTAAACACCACATTCTGGACCTGTTGGCAACACTGGCTTGCACAGACTCGCCTCCTGGCATGAAGTCCCTCACTCTGTGCTTCATGAAGAAGCTACTGACTCAACTCCGGGAGCCGGTACTACCACATGTCAGCGTGTACGCTTCTGTGCAAGTGAGTGTCCACAGTCAAACTAAACATTAGAAACCAATCAATATGGCTACCCTGCGAACTAAATGTCAAGTACATCTAGAATAATTAATTCAACACACAGGTTGAAAATCATTGTAATTATGAGCAAGGCCAAATTTTAGTGCTCGAAGGTCCTAAGTACTTTTATTACAAAATTTGATAGAAAAGAGGCAAACGTTTGTTCAATTTTAACCTTTCAGGGAATCATGTCAATTAAAATGACTTAAGTTTAATATATTTTAAATGATGAACCACTTTAATTGACATAATTAATATTACTTCTATGCTTCTACTTTTTGGAACTGCCTCTAGATTTTGGATGTCCATTGAGTTAAAATTGCTAGAGATAATCCCTTAAATTTTTTTTATTGTTAGTCACTAAACAATGAAGAGAGTGAAGCATGTATTTCTTGGTTCAAAATTGCTATCCATGTAAACATATAGTGGTAACAATAAATAGTGAATATTGTCTGTCACATTTTAATTCGTTTTACCTTTTAAATAAAAAATGGTAAACTACATTTTCATATTTTCATAACTTATTCATTTGACTAATATTGGCCTAACCTAAAATGGAGTATGGATACATGTGAGAGTACAAAAACTGATTGTATCAAAAGGCAAATAGAAGCCTTTGAGTAAAATTTAAAGTTTATTGCTGAAATATATCAATGTTTGTACCATTTGTCAATCAGAAAATTTCATTGATGGCATTCATAAGCCTAGCTTTGCAGGTCAAGGAACCACATCCTTAGAAAGCTGCAGTTAATTTTTTGGCATTCTACAATTGTTTTACACATTCTTTGTAGCTTGACTTAAGATGCTGCAAGATTATTGTAAAGAAATTACAATGAAATATGTGCAGCACCGGTTGATGTCTTAAAATGTGAAAACAGAAACTAACATTGGTTCACGAACCAAAATCTTTGTTAAAAAAATTCGAATAGCTTTTAAATAGCATTCATGACAATCATTTGGGGAAATATTTTGTAAAACATATATAGAATAAATAAATCACTCCAAGAACCTGGATTTAAGTTGTACACAATTGCAAAATTTGTGCCTTTATGAAATTTATTTGATGGTTGAGATGAAAACAAATATGAAGGCAAAAGAATTTATCTTAAATTCTGATTACAAACAATGAGACGACTGAACATGGTAAATGAATTTCGTGTTTGACAAATCACTAAAATAATTGATTGTTATCACACTTAGGTGCTAAAAATGCATTTCAGATTCAACTTTTTTTATTGGGTTGTGGACTAAATAGTCACGATAATGACAAAAAGACATACATCATGTTACATGATACCTTCACTTTTCTTGCAGACAAATCTTTATCAAAAGATAAAGTTCATCCCAAATCCAAATAGTTGATCAACATTTTTTCATCAGACTTTGCAGAATACCTTGTTGATGAGTTTACATTTTCCTCGCTATGCAGTATCCAATATATGTAGTAGGAACAGGGCCGCATTTATAAATATGGTGCCCCTAGGCGCATGAGCTACAGGTGCTCCCTTCCCCCTCCTTACAACCCGCTCCCACCAAAACATAATACTGTTATTTGTTAATGAACACAAACAATAATGTTGCAGGTCTATTTATTGCTACTATTTACAAAAGCAATTCTTAACAGGGCGAAAGGTATTTTGGGGGGCCTCGAAAGATTATTTTAAATGTTGTTTGCTTACTACTGAAGTCAACTAACTTATATTTAACATTTTGGAAGAAAGAATTCGATGATTGTAAGCATGTAGGTACAGTAGACTCTTGATTTTCCGGGGTAATAGAAATCACGGATAGTAAAAATAATCCCCACCTTTTCACTAGCACCATTAAAAATTTGCTGCCCTTTGTTTCTACTTATTTATTTGAAAAGGGATTTTACACAATGGTAAATATAAGAACGAAACAGCAAAATTGACTTCAAACCGACTCCTGCATATGAATAGTATTAAGTAATACAATCGAAACAAGAACAGACAAATTAGTAGAAAGTGTTCAACAGCACAGGTCACATTAAATACATTTAGGTAAGTTAATTTCTGTTTTTTATTTGTTTGTTATTATAATCAGTGAATAAAGCTACTATTTTAGAATAAATCTCAATGATTAAATATGCTAGTAAAAACTAGGGGGCCATGAAAATATTTTAAGATGTATATAAGAGGCCACGAGTAATAAAATGTTAAGAACCACTGATTTACAGTATATACCATATAATTATGTAACCACTGTGCAAAATGGTTGTGCTCATTTATATCTGGCACGGCTTCACATTTGAGTGACTCAATTACTCGCCGACAGATGGCAATAGGAGAGACAATAAAAATAACAATTCACTAGCGCTTTATAACAAGTAAGCTTAAGCTACAGTTGAGTCCACGTGTGTTGTTTTAGTGAGAATTATGTTCATGTTCATGTTCATGTTCATGTTCATGTTCATGTATTCATGTAGAAGACAAGGGTTTCGGTTTCAAATCCTGTGACGTACCATGGAAAGGGCACTGCTGTAAACAATTTAATTTTTTTTAAATGTTGTACCCGCTAAAAGCTTGCACCCTAGGCGCGTGTCTAATCTGCCTAGTGGGTAATGTGGCGCTGAGCAGGAATGATAAATCACAAATAAGTGATTAACTTGCTACAATTTTTCATTTGCATCTACCTGACCCTGTATTGAAAATTGAGGGGCCACTTGCCTTAGACCCTCTTAAGTTATTGACGATAGATCTATTTTTTAGAAAGCTATGTTGACTATCTGAGAGTTTATTTTTTAGATGGTGAAAATTATGCTTATATATTTTTTCTCGAATACTTGAAAAATAGGTTAATAGTTATAAACATTTATTTCTGCCCCCATTTTATATGTAGTATTGACACAAGTGTGTTTCCATCCCAGTGTAAAAGTTTCACTTGATAAGCTAAGATTGTAAATATAAGCTAGCACAGCCTTTGACAATAAAGCTTGGAGTTACATCAGAGCCAGCATATTTAGCTGATTTCAATTCTTTAAGCAATAAGGCATATCCTGTAGTTTAATAATGCAAGGATACAAGGATGGACACGTTTAAATTGCAGAACAAGGTGTAACATATAATGTGGAGCTATAACAGGATTGAAAATAGAACCCAAACTCATTTGCTATTACTAAAGAATCCTTGGTTTAAATTAGGAGGGATAGCCAGCACACTTACCTTGGTGAAACTGGAGTAGAAATTGTTTAGATATAACACTAAAAAACACATAAACACATTTTTAAGGACAAGCTTTCACTGTCACAGACAGCTTCATCAGGTCAGGAGAGTAGACTGATTTCTTGGTGGTCCACAGTGTTATATCTATACAATTTCTACTCCAGTATCACCAAGGTAAGTGTGCTGGCTATCCCTCCTAATTTAAACCATGATTTAGCTTAGTGCTCTATACCACATAAAGAATCCTTGGTGATATTACCATTAAGCTCTTTGTTAGACAAGGCATACTATATTCATGCGATTATTTTTGACATAAATCTCCAAAAGTCCTTGCACTTGCTTTTGAGACTGTTTTCTATTGAGTTAATCCAACTGGCTTTATTCATTGATACAACTGTTTTGACTAATTTTTAAACATGCTAGAAATGTAAATAAAATTCTCTATTGTTTGTCTTTTTAAATTCTTTGAAGAATTTTTTTTTTGTCCTAATATAGTAATTAAGTGGAAAAGAAAATCAATTTGGAAGTGTCATGAACAGTAATTTTAGGAATATGAATATTTATTTTAGTACAAATTAATTTGATGAAATTATCTTTACCTAAACTAACATCAGCGGTTAAATACAAGGCCAGTCAGCATTGGTCAAATTTTACTTACTACATAACCCATATCTTGAATTTAAATTTAAATCTTAGCAAACACGAGGAATATAAGAGGTTAAGCTTCTTATATTGGTATTTTTTCCTCTTCATTTATGATTTTGTTCAATTAAGTGGTATATTAATGTTATGGGATCTGACTTATGTTTGTCCTATAGTTATATTTTGACAAATACAGGTGAGCTTCTTAATAATAATAAAAACAAATCTGATTCATAATTTGAAATCTCTTAAAAATTCCGTTTTGAGTATTAAATTTTTTTTTTCTTTCAAATCCTTTAATATCTTTAAGGATTTAAGTGGTTTGACATTTCAAAAGATTTATCCCCATATTGTACTATTTTGTTGGGGTTCTCAAGATATAATGACACAATGTGTTGAATAACCTAAAAAAACACTCAACAATTAATGTTTTTTTCATGCAGTATGTATTTTTTTTTATAGAGGTTGGTAGCTGTTTGCAGTGGGCTACTTGCCTCTCCTTCGGAAACAGATGAAATACATTTCCTGTGTACACTTTGTGCTGTGATTGGCAAGCATCCACACCTCATCAATATTTTTAATAGTCAGGTACTGCACACAAGCAACATCCCTTGTTTCATTTTCTTTATTATGGCATCTGTTTTTATTCAGTCAAACACAATGCACCGACAGCTTTTTTCTTTAGGGGGTCGGGTGCACAAACATATAAATACAGAAGTAATAACCAAAAAGGATGTATATAGATGT
>CABEEJ010000951.1:158578-196415 GCA_901482245.1 Timema douglasi | reverse complement strand
ACATTCACAAGATGTCTTGTCAGAGGTGAAGGAAGGGTTTGGTAATCAGATAAATCTGTGTCGGGACCGAGGATTGAACCTCGGCCCCCAGCACAGAAGTCCGACACCTTACTCCTAGACCGCCAGGTCACCGACCATTGACGTTTTTAAATCTGTCACGGTATTTGTGTCTTAGCGACCAAAACGTTCGACTACCACCAGCCTAAGACCTCACCTCGGCTCCACAGCTACATGATAACTATCATTGAATCCCCTCTATGCGGCTATGACGTGTAGACAACTTCCTATGGTGCTCCCTGGGCAATGTTCTGTGCTACCAGAGCGGCTAAAAGTCTACACATAAGGCGACCTAACCTGGATGTCATTTCCCTATCGCTGTAATTTATGACATACGATAATAAAAAAAATCAAGGCAGAATTTATCTCTTACTATTTTCAATAATATTTTAATTTAGTGAGGTCCACCTGTCGGTAACGTGTTTATCTACTCAGGCAAGAGTCTCAGGTTTGATTACTAAAGTAGCAAAAAAAAAAAGAAGTAAAATGTGAGTTTTCCCTTTCACAGTGATGAATAAACGGGCCAGCGTTGGGTGTTGTGTCTGTTAAATATATCTATAAGATAGTATTTTTGTTTACTTATATAATCAGTGGGTTCAGAAAGTTCACTATATTTACCCTAAAAATATATCTTTACTTTCCCTTGACACCTCGAAGGGAAAGTATTGTGATCGTAAAAAAAAAAAAATCTAACTCGAGATTTTGATAAATGTCAACGTTTCACGACAGCTGAAAAGCTAAATTTGTTGTTTTCGAAAATGCCGTCTGTCTGTGTTTACCTCGGGCCAAAATTATTTTATTGATTGGACTGACACCTGGAATCTGGGATTTTCATAAGGTCCACCCGAGGTTTTTTTAAATTAGATATCGAACCCTAAAATTATTAAAGGTAGTTAACTGAAGGGCAAAAAGAGAAATAAATAGTACGTAACGCTACACGGACATTATCACTCCCTTGTTTAAAAATTGAGATATTTACTAAAAATTTAAATATATGTAAAATGAAATAATATATACTAGTAAACCCGAGCAAAAATTGCGTTATACTTACGTTACACATTTTTTGACTCCCAAATTTAAGTCTTATTATTTTATTTTTAAATAATTAAAGTCTTCACTAGTATATTTTATTTGGACAAAAAAAAAAGAATAAAAGATTAATAATGGGTCCGCAAGGATTAATACTTGGTATTAAAATTTCAAATTCACGTTAAAATTTTCGATATTTTATTAAAGGTTGCACATATTATGGTTATAGCATTTTTATTAAATTCCTCAATTATAAATTTTGACCAATAAAAATGCCAAGTATTGACTATTGAGTCTAAAATGATAGAGATAGATCATTGCTGTTCAAACCATTACTCCCCTAAGAGGTTAAAGAAAAAAAGAACATAAACCATATGAGAGATTTACTTATCTACTTATATAATAAAATTAGATAATTATTCCGTTAAAACTTAAGTAGTATATCTGTATAACTAAAGTTCAATAAATTGTATTAAAATATTTTCAAATATCTCCAAAACTTTTGGTTTTATAAAGATATATTTCAAATAAAATTTTATTATTTTTAATAGCATTACAATTTCGGAATGATAACTTATTTATTCTCTTAAATAGTTGCGGAGATAAGGAAATTTCCACTTCTGTAAGGTACCCTCAATCTCATTTTCAAAGGAAAATAGCCATTGTATTTATAATTTTAATCAAAGCCTAAATACGAATTTTAATCTAAATCGTTAGGAACGAATTTGAGAAAATCGATTTTTCGTCTTTTCACCATTTATTAAACTACTCTTAATTTTAGGGTTAAACAGGCACACAGACGGACGGCATTGCAAAGAGCACTTTTTAGGGTTCTGGGATCATTAATCGTTGACTTCCATCAACATCTATGGGTTCTTTTTACGGTCAAATTATATATTCGTTTACCTTGAGAAAATTATTGGTTTCATAAAAATATATTTCGAATAAAATATTTGTATTTTAAATAGACCTACCTATTTGCAATGATAAATAATGTCCCATTTCAAATAGTTTCAGAAATGTGATAAGAAATGAGAGTTTACGCTTAAGACCAGAACCCTTAAAGTCATTTTGACGAGAATTTGAGAGTAGCCATTTTGTTTATAATATTGATAAATGCTTATAAGTGAAATTTAATCAAAATCGTTATAGCCGATTTCGATAAAATCTATTTTTATATTTTTGACCTTCAGTAAACTACTTTTATTTTTAGGGTTAAATATCCAATTCCAAATATCCCTCGGGGAAGCTCTATTGAAATCCTAGATAACAAGTTTTAGACTGATCGGTAAAATAGTTTAGACTCAAGTCTAAGGTACAGACAGACAGACAAACGGAAATTAAAAACAACTTTTCCGGATTCGGGGGGTGGGGGTCATGAAACGTCGAAATTCATAACTATCTAGAGTTTTTTTACGATCACAATACTGCCTCTAACTGTAAGTTAGCGAAAAAGTAAATATAGTTGTTTCTTAAAATTCGCTCTAACGATTTTGATTACTAAATCTGCGCATAATCCGAACGGGTAGTAAGACGCGGTGCTAATAATAATAATAATAATAATAATGATTACTGAATGTTGTATCTAGACCCTGTTTATCATCACACGCAGATATGATAGTTATTTAAATGAGATATGGGATGATGAAGGAAGCATTTTAGAGGCAATCTACCTGAATTTCCAAAGAAGGAGGGTGGGAAAAATTTAGGGAAAACCACCTTCAGTAAACCAAATCTGGATTCTAGACCCAATTTACACGTCATCAGCAAGCCAGTCCAACACAATAGTGACGCCTTGGACCATTCGACACTCAACAGTTCTTAAATATGTGCCATGAGCATTTTAAAATGAACTATTTAAATAAAGATATCGTGATAGCCATGACTGATATAAAATACCTATGGGGATTATAACTGTGTGTCAAAAATTAAACTATATTTATATATAAATAATATACTGAGGAAATATTTGATTTCGTTTGGCCAAATATGTTATTTTTGTTATAAAACTATACAATTTGTTTTCTTTCAAACTATCTCAAATTATATCAATTGTGACCTGTAAACTCAACAAAAATAGGCCACACACACATATTTATATATAAAACATATGTGTACCGTACACCGTAAGTGTGTACTTAAGTGAGTTTTTATAAATATTTTATTTATATATATATTTTATAAGTTGGCGTAGAAATCAATTTACTCTTATTTATTAATAAGAGAAGGGTAAACTGGCTTTTGTACCCCTTGCCTATGCTTACCCTTAAATAATTTTTAACAAGATAAGGGGTAACTGACCTTCGCGCCACTCTGTATATAGGCTACAGGCATAGGCATATACAAATTAAAATCGGAGAGGGGGAAGTTTCGTTTCAGACAGAGACATTTCAAAAACAACTTTCATATATTAATTCGTGAATTCATATGATCTGCAGCTTTCACTTTTGATAGATAGTAAGTATCAATTCTAATAAGTAATATAAATGATAAATAAAGAATGATTTAAGTGTAGCTATCAAAAATATATATATATTATTTTATAAAATTTCCTTCCTACCTTGTTATTAATATAAGTTACATTTCAAAACTACTGAGAAGTGGGAGAAGACCTTGGCTTCTAAAACCCACTGATAATACGTTCATTAACATTTAAACTTTGAAGTTTTGACTAGCCTTGCTTGTATAGATTTTTTTTAACGGGATTATATTGGCTACTGGATTGCTGAATGGATTAATTTCGTTTTTCTCGAATTACTGAACAATGTCCGTTTTTAGAATTATAATAAAAACAAATAAAATAAATTAAGAAACGTTTACAATTTAATTATTTTGTTTTATTAATATCCCACATATTCCTGGTAGGGGCAAATGATTTTTGGGGAAATATATTTTTTGATTAAATGTAACCAAAATACTTAATCTATAATATGGTTTCAAACCAAAGTGTCTGTGTATAATATAAACAATGTTCGTTACTGATTCTACTTTTCATCTAGTCAGTATTAGATTTACGTTCTTCATAATGTCTTGTGAAGTTGTCTTTGAGTTGTCTTACTCTACATTAAGGTGGACTTCCTGTGCTAATAGAGAAGCAAGGTCCTGGGCTACGTAATGAAGCTCGAGATGAGGCTGTAAGAAAGAGGCCTTGTTTATTGTGGCCAAGAAAAAGGGTGCCTTTTAGATTGTGTTGTTCTGCTACCAGGGAGTTGAAGGAAGAAAGTAAAAGGGGTGAGGTCATTAGGAAGGGATGGTGAAAAAAAATGTACTCTAGCTGAGTGGGTTCACTGGGCCAGGAAGCCTTAAAGAATTAGTTCGATTGATGGGTGGATCTGTTTGTCTTCCTCGACTACCAAAGGTGGTTAGGATATAAGAAGTAATTATAGGGGTGTGAAACAATAACTTTTTATTAAAGAAATGTCCCAGAATAGCTTCTTGAAATAATTTTTTTCGGAGGGATGAAGCTCCTCCTGTTTTTGTCTGTGTACTCGGAGGATTGGCAATCGCCGGTCTAAAGAGTCATTGCATTGTTGTGTTTCTCATATATGAGTATGATCTATCACGGTGGTATGCTACTTATTGAATAAGAAAGATGGTGAGCTAGGTTGAGTATGGTGGATAGCGAAGACTGGTGACCCACTTCTAGTTGAGTACAGAGCTTGGCTAGTAAAGTAAAAGTATCAATATTTACATGAAGAAAGAGTGAAAATTATCCACGAATAACAGCCTCATTACTTTTGACCGGGATTTGAACACCTACTTTACCCTCGGCGGTTATCTAACTGGTTTTGAGAGTGACACCTTAAACCAAGCAGTCACCGAGATGGTAAGTAAGTTATTTTAATATGTATGTGTCCTAAACATAATTTTATTCTTGCTAGTTGTAGCTTACATTATTTACTAAGATAGGATGAGGAGGTAGATTTTATAGAAATATAACTAAACTATTTTATAGAAAGGATAGGAAATAAATATATTAAATTTTAAAACTGCCTCAATGGACCTCCGGTGGGATTAAAACCGAGCGCCCAGTGTATTGTATCGAAAACTCGTTAACATTTATGACCCCAAATAAGCACTTTTCATAATAATCTGATATTACAATTAATTATGTACGTGTATTAACCTTAATTATACTAGATATGTATATAGTTTGCCTGTAGCTATAAGTGCCGATTGAATGTCAGAGATATCAAATATTTATCAACTCTAACCCAATAAATAGGTTACTAGACGTGGCGCTCCTTGTTCAAATATTAGACTACAGTATTTCAATACTCTCCCTGGGCAAATACTTTTCTCCTCTTAAAATTAGTATTCAACTTTCCATTTCTTTAAATTAATATCACTTTGGTTAGTGGCTGCACGGTCTAAGATGTCATTCTAGAAATTTACTACACTGCTGGAGATGGAGAGCTTGTGGTTCAAATCCCGGGTAAGAGTACTGATAGTGGTTTTCCATTTTATCTCCAAGTATATTCGAGTACACTACCTCTAAATTAAAGCTTACTCATCCCCAGCTCACTAGTAATATTCGTACACATGCGTATATTCTAAACAAGTAGTATAGCGCAGCGATAAAAAAAAAAAAAATAGAGCTCCACATGCTCCTGCCCATTCAGAATAGTGGCGTATTTTCACAAGAATGGGGAAATCAGGGAAGTTAAATTTAGAAGAAACACACCTACAATTTTGGGGAGAGTGAGAAACCATTCAACATAATTAAATAGTATGACACCATCGCACAAACTTTCTCATATTTTGTCTTTTAACATCAAAGATAAACTTTAAAAATAGGTTTTTAGTAAACTACCCTAAGTGTTTTTTCTTCATAAAAACAAACATCATCTTGTTATTTTATCAGTAAAACAAGTCCCAGATTCTGATTATAAATTCATTCTTTAAGGTCAATTTAAAACAAATGTTTTTTTTTATAATTTGTTGTAAGTAAACTACACTTAAATTAATTTATTCTAGATAAATAAAGATACATTATTATTGATAGTGTAAAATATTTCTTTGAAACCAATTTTGAAAAAAATTGCTATAGGAATATTCAGAAGAACTAAATTTTATAAAAATAAGTTATTAGAATACTACTAGTAAATGATGTTTTTGAGAAAAACTAATTTATAGAACTATCTATTTTACAAGCAACTTAATAAATGCCCATATTGAACCAGAAATATTTCAAGTTTTTGAAAAGTCAGTCGACAGTAAACTACCCATAAATTAGTCTTTACCACCCAAAAAAGAATGCAGTTTTATTTGTCATGCCAAACACTCCCAAAATACCCAATTGGAACAAAATAGTTTTAGCCATTTGAAAAATATTTAATGTTTTTGAAAAATCAATCTTCGTTAAACCACGCATAAATGAGTTCTCACCCCATAAGACGTTGTACGTTTTTATTTGTCATACCACACATTGTATGGATGCACATTTCGAACCAAATCTTTAGAGATTTTTTTTTGAAACATTTAGAATTTTCAAAAATTTCTCACAATTAAACTACTATTCATCTAATTTTTACCCAAAAACCAATTATACAATGTTATTAGTCATGTCAAACAAATCTTAAATGCGCACGTCAAACAAAATCGTTAAACAAAATTTTGAAAAATTTGGAGCTCAACTAAATAACTCATCATTAAACTACCTTTAAGTGAATATCTAGGTAGTAGAACAGATTATTTTGTTAAACATCCATATAAAATAATAATTTTTAACAATATCTATCTAACTGTTCTAGATCCATGACCAGGGACAGACAGACAGACAGACAAACTTACATGGAAACAGATAGAATTGTAAAATTCACTCCTTTGAGTTCGTTTTCACATAAAATTTAAAGATTCTTCAAAATCTAAAGATTTTATTTTTCACTATCACAATACATCCTTTGAAATGAGAAAGTAAAATCGATTGGAATTTGATCACCAACCTCAATGGCATTGACAATCAAGCGTATTGCTTGAGTTACGATTTAGGTCATGTCATCATGGATGTGGGTATCTTTAATTTGGATAAAGCTGCAGTCGGACCCAACAGCATTTAGAAGTGTGCGACTAGGAAATGTGTTGTCATGCTATTTTTTTTAAAAAAGATGGAGTGTTTCTGTAAGGTTACTAAACCTGACTGAACATTTCAAATATATGAAATTTTAACAAACTCCCACAACAACTAAATATGTAGGTCATTAGGAATTGTATTTGATATGTTATAAAAAAAATACTATATAATAAAATGTTTCGATCTAATGACGAATTTGCATGACAGTCATGGGCACTTCACACTGTTGTGTGATTGTGTGGTTCGACAACGATTGCAACGCAAGTGTGGACACATGTATTATAATAATACTGTTCATTACTACAGCTCAAATGGAAGCCCTATAAACCGAATCACATGGGATTAATCTGTTTCTTTCTACTACTGGGTTACAAACCCCAAACAAGATGATCACGATTTAGTCCTTATATAGTCAATTTTCAAAATTAATTTTAACAATTAGTTAGGTTAGAAACAAAAATTGGTGTTTAAATAGACTGATACTATACAAATATATATAATTTATCCATTGCCTGCATCGGTAGGCCAGTGCACCATTGAAAAATGGTCTGGTTTTCCAGTTACAAGGAATTCGGGGTTTTAATGAGCACACTGAAGGCATTTCATCCTAATTTGTTTTAAACTTTTCCAACATTTAAATGTAAGTATATTTCTTATAAATTCTACCTTAGCAATACCCACCCCATTAGTATAAGAAGAATTAGTATAGTCCGGATGGACGTTAAGATGGAGTTGAAAAATGTTTATGGGAAAAACATTTATATTTGGTTGGCATTTAAGTTAGTTTTGCAATGTTTATGAACTAAAAGCTTGGTTAAATATAAAACATATATTTTTTCTAATTTTTTAACTTAATTATCTATTCAAATATTATTTATTACAATGTTAAAATGATGAATGGATGCATATTAAAACAATTAAAGCATTCAGAATATATTAGTAGAAATAAAAGTTTTGTCTTTGACTTTAGTTGTGTGCACTAAGCTATATAAACTACATATTTAAAACACTCAAAATATCTTCTAAAGGAATTCAAATTCCAAATATTTTCCACTAAGCCTTTTAAAGAGTTTATAGAGGCATCTAATTTTCAAAATTTTAACAGGGGAAGACCATTTAAATAACACCTCGAGACATAAAATGCTCAAAACATTTCAAGCTAAGGAAAACTTAAAATAGTTTCTAGAAAACAAAAAAAATAAAAAATCTATTGGGCTAGAATCATTCCAAGTTATTACTAGAAGATTATAGTTTTCATAATAATGTTTTAAGTGGGAGACACTCTATTTAGCTTCAAAGGGTATCCAAATTTCTGAAAGAGGACATCCAGTTCCCCATTTGTCTTGGAGGTCAAGACGTTAAAAACACGTTTTTTTTCTAATCGCCCTTGTTACAAAACAAGGCTCCACCCCCACTGGACAGTATCATTACCTATCATATTTAGATAAAATAAAACTATAGAAGGGGCCTAATATAATTTTTTATTGTTGGCTGAAAAAAAGTTATGATGTTCATCTCCACCCAAGCTCCTACTATGGTTGTTACTATACATTATGACAGAGAAAGACATATATAACGTACTTCTCTTGAAAAATAAGCCTACTTCAAATAGATTCAAAAGTAATCCATAGTCTAAAATTCTGCTTGGTAAGGACTTCCAAGCCCTTTTAAATTAAGCCCCCCCCCCCCATTTCATTTTCAAAGATCTTCCGGAACCCCCACGTATTTTCATATTAATATCGCAGTTCTAGTAATATATAGTATGATTTTGGTTGGAAGAACAATTTAGAAAATTCTAACATATACCTGCAGCCAACATTTATAACAATTTGCTATATTATTAGTGTTATTTATCTGCATTGATAATATATATCAAAATGAAAATACAAATAAGAATACTTGATGTGTGAATATATTAAAATTCTTTTAGTACCTATAACAAAACACCAGATACTGTCTTTCCTACCAAAATAATGGAATACATTAAAAATTATAATAAAGTGTACTAAATATTTAGTCTGGATAATGTTTGAGCACAAGGGACGTGTTATTAGAATCTAATCCAAAAATATATATCTTATAAATTATATAAATTTAATTATACATTTTTAATGTTTGATCCTCATTTCTAAAGATGGTCCAATTGAATAAAACCTGTCATGTAAAACCGGAACTTGTTTTAACCATAGTTTTAAAATGGTCAATCACAGTATTTGGATGTGCTTTATTGATCGGAAACCTTTGTATAACCGTGAGATATTTAGTCAAAGCCCCAAAATCTGTAATGAAATTACTTTTTGAATGTTTTTAAAATAAAGCACTGAAAACATGTTTATAGCTAAGATAAATGCTAGAACATATAAATTTATAGCGAGCTATAAACTTTATATATATAGTGCCAAGATATATATATATCTTGGCACTAATAAAGTACCTTTACCGATGTGTTAAAAAACACGCTTACAAAAAACTAAAATCAAATATATGGTTTCAGTTTAGCTGTTATTATTATTATTATTATTATTATTATTTCTATTTATCTAAACTCGATCTTAATATCTGGATATATTTATTTTATCCTCTAAGCATGTGTAAGATTTAATAACATATATAAAAAGGTAACGGTGTTTATTTTACCACAAAATGGAATTCATGTTTAGATTTCTGGATTATAAAGTAATAATTTCACATATGAAAGTACACCCATATTTGTCCATGCAAATAAATTGAATATATCAGAAATATTTCAAATGTCCCTCAAGTATTCTCCCACAATTCTTCATATCGTAGCTTAGGGGAGTTAAAGCTACCCTTCTTCCAGCAGAAAACAAACAAAAAATGAATAAATTATACCTAAAGAACTAAACGAACAAACACATAGTCTGACATTAGACCATGAGCATTGAAGCAATTCCTGTTAAAACAACAGTGCTACCAACCTCGTACCCTGTTAATATATTTGGGGAAAATAGTTTCACCGTGAACAGAATTTATAATTTTGCATTAAAATTGAAAAGGGGTGAATGACTACAAATAAAGAGAACAGAAAAAGGTAAAAGAGAGAGAGAGAGAGGGAATAGAGATAAATGTGGAAGATAAACAACCACGAAAGTTTCCTAGTAGATTTTATCTCAATATAGGTAGGTGTAGTAGGCAGGTGCCTAAGATTCGTCAAGAGCAGCGAGGCTAGAACAGAACTTTCCAATAGGATATTGTTACTTTCTCGCTATCTTACAGGTATAGAAAGTATTGTGATCGCCAAAAAAATATAACTAGAGATTTTGATGAAGCTCAACGTTTCTTGACCCTGCCCCCCTCCCCCCAAATATGAAAAAGTAATTTTTGAATTTCCGTCTTTCTGTCTGTACCTCCGAATAAAACCTAAAAAATTTTACCGATTGAGCTATAATTTGTTATCTAAGGTTTTCATAAGGTTTCCCCGAGGAGTTTTTGGAATTGGATATCCAACACTAAAATTAAGGGTAGTTTACTGAAGGGCAAAAAAAGAATAAGTTGATTTTCTCATAATCGGCTATAAATATTTTGTTTAAATTTCATTTTAGAACATTTATAAATATTATAAACAAAATGGCTACTCTCAATATTTTGGCAAAATTACTTTAAGGTGCGGCAGAAGGGAGCACAAGTGTTTTTACAGTTGTTATATAATTGAAATTTTTGATCAAAATAAATCCGATATTTCTCCAGTAACAACATAGAGTTTAGTTTTATACAAATGCTAATATCAACAGATCTTGAATATCTGTCAAGAGTGTCCTGGAATTTTGTCAAAACTTTTTAAACAAAGAAAAAGATTTAACAAAATTTCAGGACACCCTAACATATATTCAAGATCTGTTGATATTAGCATGTTTAGAAAACTAAACTCTATGTTGTTACTGGAGAAATATTAGATTTATTTGGCCAAAAAAAATATGTAATGCTATAAAAACTGTAAAATTACTCGCGAGCCTTTCTGCCAGTATGATGCGTAGATTCTCACTTTTTATCATATCTCATAAACTATTATTTTGAGATATGAATTTACTTATCATTGTAAATATGTAGATCTATTTATACTAAAGGTAAAGTATTTCGACCGTCAAAGATATCCAACCTGAAATTTTGATGGATGTCGATGTTTCATGATCCCCTGAACCCTAAAAAGTGGTCATTTCAATGCTGTCTGTGTGTCTTTTAACCCCAAAATTAAGAGTAGTTTGGTAAAAATCGAAAAGAGAAACAATCGATTTCCTCAAAATCGGCTTAAAAGATTTTGATTAAAATTCGTGTCTAAGCGTTGATTAAGATTATAAACAAACTGTCTATTTTAATTTTCCCATGAAAATGATGTTAGGATACTTTACAGAAGAGGAATTTTCCGTATCTTCACAACTCTTTGACGTACTAAATAACTTATCATTGAAAAATTGTAGTGCTACTAAAAATTAAAAATATTATATAAAATATATTTTTATAAAACCAACAGTTTCTGAGATATTGGCAAATATATTAATACAATTTTGTGAGCTTTAGTTGTAAAGAGATACTACTTAAGTTTTAACTCAATAATTCTCTAATGCCATAGAGTAAGAAATGAGTAAGTATTTCAAAAAGTGTAGGTTTTTTTTCTTTCAAACTCTTAGGAGAAATGTTTGTACAACAATGATCTATCTCTATCATTTTAGCTTCAATAGTCAATATTTACCTGTTTTTTGTTAAAATTTATAAATGAAAAATTTAGTAGCAGTGCAATAACCATAGATGTGCGACCCCTAACAAAATGTCGAGAATTTTAAACCGTAAGTCGACATTTTAATACGAAGTGTTGACCCACAGGGACCCAATATCAATATTTTTACTTTATAGCTACCTTACAGTTTTGTGAACGTTAAAAAATTGAACTCTAGATTTTTATGGGTGTCGACGTCTACCCCCTGAACCATAAAAAGCTGTTTTTGCCAATCCGTCTGTTTGTCTGTCTGAATATCCATCTGTCTGTCAGTCTGTACCTTAGGCTAGATCCTAAACTATTTTACCGATTGGGCTAAAACTTGGTATATAGAGTTATCATAGGTTTACCCCAAATACTTTTTGGAATTGGATATCCAACACTGAAATTAAGGGTAGTTTCCTTAAGAGCGGAAAGAGAAAACAATATATTTAATCAAAATCAAAGCTAACGATTTTGATTAAATATCATTTCTAAGCTTTTATCAATATTACAAACCAAATGGTTTCTCTCAACCTTTCATCAAAATGACTTTAAGGGTTCCGGTCTGATGCGTAAACTCTAAATTTTAATTTTTTCTCCGTATGTCTTTGAGATATGAAATTACTTTTCATTGCATACATGTGGATCTATTTCTGATAAACATATTTTACTTGAAATTATTATACTACAATAAAGCAACATGGCTGACTCACTCACTGATATTAATGCTTACCCACTTTTAGATGAGCTGTAAACTTGACATTTGGCAAACTTACAGCTTTTAGCTTGTAACCGACGTGAAAGTTCCAAATAGTTGTGGCTAAACGGTAAAACCTATCAAAAAACGGATCTGGAATTACACTAGTTTTCATCCTCCCTAAAAGAAAAGGACTGGGGGTTTAAGGGCGTAGCTCCCAACGAGCAAAGCGAGTATATTTCCAGAAAACCAAAAGTTTTCGAGCTATACACACAAGAAAATTTATTTATATATATATATATATATATATATATACAAAAAAAATTATATATATTTATATATATATATAAATATAAACTTTGCCAACAATTTAAGGTAAAGTATTACGACCGTCAAAAAAAAAAAATATAGCCTGAGATGTTGATGGATGTCAACGTTTCATGACCCCCCCAAACCCTAAAAAAGTGGTTTTTGCAACGCCGCCTTTATAACCCTAAAATTAATAGCTGTCTACTAAAGGGTGAAAAGAGATAAAAATTATATTTCTCAAAATCGGCTAAAACTATTCAATCTTTCTAACTTTAGACTCAATATTCAATAATTACCTATCTAATTGGTCTAAGTTTATGAAGTAGAAATTTAATATAAATGCAATAACCATAAGATATCCCCTAGTAAGATGACGAAAATATTAAATGGAAGTCAAAATTTTAACACGAAGTCTTTACCCTTTAGGACCCAATTTCGATATTTTGTATTGATCCAAATATACAAATGAGGACTCAATTGTTTAGAAATAAAATTATGAAATTTAAAAACATCAATATAAAATGTTTTACGTGTGCCTAATGTAATTTGTTCTCGAGTTTTCTTGTGTATATTGTATTACAAATTTTGAGTAAATATCTCCATTTCTAAAAAATGGAGCGAGAAAATTCCATATCATTTATTTACAAAGTAATTAGATGTACTTGAGATCCATATCCTATTATAAAAGGATTATATTACTTTAATGAGTATATACTTAATATAATATGCTAATTTTTATTGGGCACCTTGTCAAAACTATGTATCCTAACGTTATTTTTTCGTTTATTTGGGTTATTTAATGAGCACTTTCAGAACTTACTGATTATATCAACACACGACATATTGATTAACTTAAATCTCTAATAAATAAAAAAATCCAGGCTCCGGCCGTTAATTTATCTCTGTGAAAAAGGAAACCCACATTATTTTCACCAATATACATGTTTTGGCCATGTCGGGAACGTGCCCTTAGCTCGGTGGACAGACACGCTACCCACTGAATGAAACTTACTCACTTTAAGTGCCAGATTAATTTCCACATTTAAATTGTTAATTTATTTATTCTGGAATATTGATTCAGTCTAAGTCACACAAGTATGAATAAAAAAAAACACATTTAAATATAATATAAAAGTTTTTAAAATTATAATTAAAAGGTAAATTGTAAAATATATTCTTATTGAACTCAATTGTCTTTTATATTATTATATTTATCTGTAACTGAATATTCACTCTGTTCTGATATAATTTAAGATTTTGAATTTGATACACAAACGCGACTCCACAGATGATACAATATAATTTTGCTTATTAAAAACGTTCAATCAATCTATTAGTTCATTTATTAGCGCAACTCTATAACTGGCTTTTTCACTCAATAATTTTGTACCTTAATATCTAAACCACGGCACATTTATTCAACTCAGTCGACAAATTAATATAGTAACTTTACCAGTGTTTAAAACAATATTTCTTTGAATAAAATATTAAATATAAGAACCACATTTTAAACGTTACTTGTATTTAAAAATAGAGCTATTCGAACTAGTCGAACGAATATGTAAAACAAATACATTTTCTTCGATCTTAATCCTCTATATTATTTCTGTTGTCAACATCTCTTTATCTCAACTATTACAAAGCCTACAACGATGAATAAAGTATCAGTGTATAGTATCTTTTACCGACTTCTGACATAGCATACTCAGTTTACCTTAAAACGCATTGTTTCTTTAAAATTTAGGTTAAAAGAAGAATCTAATAAAAAAATTTTATCAATTAGACTACCAAAAATATACTCTTTTAGCTATTTTGTGTATACAATTCGCTGAGTATTTAATTTCAAAAACCCCAAAAAAGATTAATTTTGGTTTTTGAGGAAGGGGTGGGGTTGAATGTTTGAAAGTTTCGCAAGGGTTTACTGGATACATAATATTTTGGTTCAAATGAAATGTGTTTGTGCATTTTGATTTCTTTAATTAATATTAAATGAATATTGTCTTACCAAGGGGGACAGTTGAGTGAGTGTGAGTCATTTTTACCCCATAAAAACATAACTCATAGAAAAAAACTGAAAATAATGCATATGAAGGTGACCAAATTGGATAGTAATGAAAATATGTCAAATACGTAAGATACATTTTAAGGCCAGGCTTACAAATGGATATTTAAATGTTAAACCACCACACACATTCAAATTATTTCAAACTCATCAATCGGATAAAACAACAGATATTAGGGCTTCGACTCAAAGTGCATCTCTGATCGTACATTCGTGAACTAGATGCGGGTTAGGTAAATATTGATGTGTGATCGAAGACCTCCGTCATCAATTATTCATTTGTTGCCATTAATAGTACATCTGCAAACTAGGTATAAAAAACTAACCTTAGTGTCGTTTGGATTAAAATTGCTGCGATATCGAAAGGCAAACCAAGAAAATCTTAGATCAACATTATGAAAATTTTGTAATTTTTTTTAGGGTTTGTAAACTATATTTAAGCATTAAATTATATATATTATATATATGTATAATATGAATATATTTGTTGAATAAATATATATGATATTCGCAATCACCGAATTCGTCCAATGCCCCCATTTATTAACCACAACGCATTGTGTGTATGATTATAAATCCACAATGCATTGTGGGTAATTATTTCGGCCACTGGGTAACGGAAAACACCCACAGCGGGTTCTTACTAAGTTCCTTTTACTCACAACGCAAAGTATTAATCCTATCATTTGATGTGTTGAATAAGGCAATAGCAGTTATGAGTTATCTTTACAGCAACAAGTCACATCTTCCAGTTAACTATATATGTGCGAGTCGTGAGGTACCGGTACATACCAGTATATATATTTATACCAGTATATATATATATATACCAATATATATATACATATATATACATATATATATACATATATATACATATATATATACCTATATATATATATATCAGTATATATATATATGTATCAGTATATATATATATCAGTATATATATATATATATACCAGTATATATATATTATGCAAATGATATGTTATATTTTTTTCACCATAGCTGATACATATAACAAAACAGAGTATCAATCAGTTTTTCGACAAATGTACTTTAAAGAACTGAAAAGGTTACACATTAATTTGCATACATATTTTGGGTCTTCTATCCATAATTTTGGTAATAAGTATGCTCAAACTAAATACCAATGACAATCTATTTTGTTTTCACTAGAAAATTAAGCTAAAACATTGATGATAAATAAATGGAATACCATGTTTTATATCAGACATTGCTATTTGAGATGACCTTGGCTTGAATCAAAAAAATTATATTTAGGTTAACTGTTCAAAATACATCTTAGGAAAGTAAAAAATTGACTGTAACTTACATTTTAGTTTTGCATAATTCAAAAGATTTATTGTTAACAATATAAATAGCCACAACTATAAATAAACATGACCACTCGAAGAGTTAATTTCCCTCCTCTCCACTCAAGGGTGATAGGAAATTTCTTCAAAACCCCCTTAAACGCTTGTATGGAGCTTATATTTCAGTTTAATATAACCTGGCACTAATAAATCATGGCCGTGTTTGCCATTTAAAATTGTGAGGATCTAATATCAAACATTTTTATTTTCGATTAATGTTTTACAGCCTACTAGCTGAAATAAAACAAAATTACTTAAACAAAACTATTTTAAAATTCACTCGATAGTAAATTATAAAACCGGCTTATAAGTAGTCAACAGACAAATGATTAACACTTATATGCTAAAAGGTCCAAACGAGAATCTTGCCAACAACATTAACAAGGCTAGTGCGTGGCAATACACCTTGTCACCTTCATAATAAACGCGTGCACAGACTTAGTCCCCCCCCCCCTTCCCCCAATTGGCTGATTTTCCTCAATCATTTTCTTACCCAAACTCATCCATTCCAATAGGATAGGCGCACACTAACAGTTATTCTTTATTAAAACTTTATTTATACCTTATTATTCTCTGGTATTTTTTAAACATATGTTTCGGGGGGAGGTTAAGCAAATAACCCCCTCCCCCCCTTTAATACGGCCCTGGGCATGAGAAACACTAATATGATGAGATAAGAGTTAGAGAGGAAATTAAACTAATTGCTGTGTGATAAGGCTAGTAGATCAATTTTAATGAGTGATGATTGATACTTAGAATTATGCGAGACATGAAAGTGGCGAGGAAGAAAAAACGGAATAGAATTCCTTTATTGGTTGGTTAAAGACTACCCTTGTCTTAACCACTCTATAGGGGACAGTGTGAAGTTGAGTCAAACATCAGAGGATGCTCATTCAGGGATATAATGTTTGCATAATCCGTGAAATGTTTGATATTATTGAGTCTGAAAATACTAAATTAGACCACATAAATTCTAAATCTATGGAAGTAGAATTAAAAATAAAATATTGTAGCATAATGAGGGAAATAATCAACTATGACAGTCTTGCGCTCTAAAGAAGATGGCTAAAGTAAAAGTACTTGTAGTGAAACCAATGGTCATGTCTGCCCTTAATTCAGTTCAAGTATTTATATTTTTTAACCATGCTTTTTTCAGTCTTGCTCAATACTTTTAATTCCATTACTATTTTTATAAATTGAATGCGTGCATCTTTTAAATATCTTTTTCTAATTTTAACTATATATTATGATTATTTTGTGGTTTATGTCAACCAAGAGAATATTTAAGTAAACATTATTTTATATTATTATATTATTAGTTCGTAGTACTAATTATAATTTAAATACCAGTGTAGTTAACTTTTCCTGGTGCAATTAAATTAGTTTTTGGGTATATCTCATTGACATGCAACTGGACCCTGATGGCGACTTTAAGCTTATCCTGAATTAATAAGATTATCTGACAAAGTTACTTATATTACGTTCAATAAAAACGAAGCCTGCAGATGAAGTAGCAGACGTTATTTGAAATATGTTTTTTTTGCTTGGAGCTCCAAATATACTTCATATATATAAAGGCCGTACATTTTGCAATAAGCTAAAATACTATCATATGTATTTTACTTCATTTAAATTTATTTTACGAAATACCTTCATATTATATATATGCATAAATATATATATTAAGACTTTTTTTTTTAGGTGTATTTTGGATAAATCATAAATACTCGGCACGCGTTGTGACTATAGCAAAAATGACGACAGCACGTTGCGGGCATAACGAGAATGACCACAAAACGTTTTGGGCATAACGAGAATGACCACAGCGCGTTGCGGGCATAACGAGAATGACCACAGCGCGTTGCGTGCATAACGAGAATGACCACAGCACGTTGCGGGCATAACGAGAATGACCACAACACTTTGCGGGCATAACGAGAATGACCACAGCACGTTGCGGGCATAACGAGAATGACCACAACACTTTGCGGGCATAACGAGAATGACCACAGCACATTGCGGGCATAACGAGAATGGCCACAACAGTTTGTGGGTATTTCGTAATATCAACAAATCGAATAACAATAAGATTACGGCTATTGAGCAAATTAAAATTCCTAGAGCGCGTTGTGGGTGTTTTCCGCTGCCCAGTGGCTTAAATAAATATGACGCATTGTGCGTATATAATCATACCCACAACGCGTTGGGGCTAAATAAAATCAGGCAATGGGTGAATTTTGTGATTGCGGATAACATTATATACGAGATTGATGTGCAAATAGCATGATAGTGGACCTTAAAAATAATAATAGTAATATTAATACTTATCACCGCATCCTACTATCCGTTCGGCTTATATGCATATGCATGCTATTCGCTAAAGGGCTAGGCATTGG
Organism: Timema douglasi; assembly: GCA_901482245.1. NCBI lineage: Eukaryota > Metazoa > Arthropoda > Insecta > Phasmatodea > Timematidae > Timema > Timema douglasi. The sequence continues at coordinate 177,699 of CABEEJ010000951.1, read as the reverse complement.
GAAAGTTGAACATAGAGAAGTTGAACCCGCATTTGCATGGAGGGAGAGTGGAAAAACTTTTAAGAAAAGCCACCCCAGCTCACCCAAGAGAGATTCGAACTTCTATCCCCCCGTCCTAGACAGTCTAGCTCAAATCGAAACCAGCCCGATAGCTAACTACACCACCGAGGTGGGTACTAGACCTTAAATATAGGGTGAAGTGAGGTGGACTGGATGGAATTAGCTCACGATAGGAATAGGTGATGATTTAATTTTGGCAAATGAACATTAGAGTTTCTATTGCCGTAGGGTAAGTAAGTAATATATATAAATACACAAAGTAAAACAAAAATGGATATAAAATCTACAAATTATTATTGTAGCACCTAAACTTTTAATTATGATGTCAGTTTAACTCAAGGGCTGTTTGCAAGAATTAAAAATTATTAAATATATTTAGCTATAATTCAATATTTATTATTATTTAAACATGAATAGAGTTACGTAAAAGAGATAGATACAAATATTTGATAAGGAGTTATTAGAATATTTAAAGTAATTTTGTAATAATTGAACTGACCAGTGAACTGGGTAAATTATTAACACAAATATTTATTTTTCTGATGAATCTCCTTGTAATCTTTACTTTCACTTAGTATTTTTTTCTGTATAAATTTCACCCATCTCATATCCTATACAAATATTTTTTCTAATAAAATAAATTTATTTCCATACGCTTGGATAATAATTAGTTTATCTTCATATCAATACAGTTATAATATTTTATATGTTAGTAATACAATGTGGACTTGATGTTTAGTTGATATTATTATATATTTTTATAACCTTAAACTAATTTTTCATCTTATATGTTACTTATAACCTTGTACAATTCTCTATATCGGTGAACCTCATTCAAAATTTGTAAAAACATGGTTCTAAATATTTATTTTTTCCTCATTTAAATGCCTTTTAAATATTTATTAATGTTTCACTCTTGAATTAAAATCAAATTCAGCCATTTTTCCTAATAATTTACCAATTAATTGGACAATTCAGCTATTGTAAACTTACTTCTATTATTGTTAACATTCCTTATACAGTATTATTACCCTCCTTACTACTTTAATATAGAAGGTTTTCTTGAATTAAAAATTGTTAAAATGATCACATATCCTAGACCAGAGTATTTATATATTTGGTAAGTTTAAACGAGTTTTCCAAACCGTGATAGAGACTGTTTTTGTAAAATAAGGCATTAGCAAGATTATTAAAACAATATCTGGCTTTGTATATTGATTACTCTTTAAAAATCCTAGTCCGGTCTTTAACTATGTATATATTGAAGGCACAAATTGGCATATATAAGGACTAGATAGAAGGCTCATTTAGCCTGGTTAGCCAGTGAAAGAGGGGTTTGGGCTCAGAACTGAGGTGTCTTCTAAATATGGTTTTCTTTAAATGATTTACCGCTCTCTCTCTCCATGGAAATTTGAGTAATTTCCTATAATATATAACTACCTCAAATTCAGGCCCTTCAGTGTAATTAAAATGTGTATAGCCCTGACTTGTCAACAAAGTAACATCGATAAATTGTGTGTGTGTGTGTGTGTAAGAAGAAAACAAAACAGTTGAATAACTTGTAAAGAATAAGAGATACCTAAAATGTTAAACCTAATTTAACTTGTTTGATAAAAATATGTTCTTAAAGACTTCAAGATAAAAATAGTTATTGTTAAAAATGCTTGATACAACAATAGAGCTGTTTGTGATTATTCACCTTCAATGTTGCGTTTTGAACTTTTGATACAGAGGGGCACATTAGTATTCTAACATGACTGAAAAAATACTCAAATAATTTAACTCTGTTTATTTCGAAAATGTGTTCATGTTGTTTCCCCCTTCATGCCGACAGTACATGCAGTGATGCGTCCAAAGTGATGTGCTCAGCTCAGGTGACGTGGACACGCAACGCATGGCTCTCAACCATGCGTGCACGCAACGTACTCGGTGTGAATACTTTTTTTCTAGAATTCAAGGCCACATCAGCTGAATTGCTTCGACGCGATGCAACGCGTTGCACCCCACTCAATACAATAAACCTTTTAGAACAGGCCCATATAATTGAGATGTTGAATAAAACTGATTCAGGGCTAGGCAGGACAGCACAGGACAGCACAGGACAGCATAGGGGAGATGCGAATAGTGGTAGAAAACCGAACGCAAGATAGTGTTGTATAAATGATGGCCTGAATGCAATATATGAACCAAAGTCCTGAAGATGATTATAATCCAGAAATGTGGATAGCACTAGTGTCATAGCTACTATGACTATTAGACTCAATACTAACAACATGTGAAAAGTGGTCCAAGATACGAGATGAACCAGGATTGATCAGTGATGTAGCATTGACATTCAATGCCAAAGTTCTCAAATACAATTATATAGTGTGTTTTTTTTCATTTTTATCTTATTCAAAGAGGAAAATATATTTTTTTAAAAATCTAAGTGTTCTATTTGTTTACCCTTTAAGGTAGCAAGCATACTTGGTATTATCATGTTATGATATAGCTTATAAGGTTGTGTCATAGTGTAATTCGTCAAGATAAGGTATCAGGTTCAACGGTGTATTTTTTTTAACGCCTAACCAATCAGACCGATTAAACATCCGTTTAGTGACTAATAACTTAAAGCAATATAACCTTTATATATTTTTAAATAAACTATTCCATTATTTTAGAAAAACAAGAAAATGATTGTGATGATATAAAGGACGACAGTAAATAAAACCCCAAACTAGTTAATAAGTGGGAAGAAAAGTTAGTAAAACTAACTTCATATCAACCACAACTGGAAGCAGGCTCGTGCATGTGTTATCTTGCTTTGTAAGGTGTTCTTCCTCACCTTTTCATTCACCAAAGCAACAAAATACATGCCTTAACATGTGATGTGTCTTATGCCGGTCCCTCACTACTGGGCAAATATCAAGGAGGGCATTGCCCAACATTTGTTAACATATTGGGCAACTATTAGGCATTAAACAAGTGTAGCTCCCAAACACATTGCAACAACCACAAGGCATTATGTTGGCCAAAGCCTAGGTCTCCCACACCTACACCATTTGCGATGTTCTATCTTTGTGCCACGAGTATAAAAAAAATGGATCGTGAAAAACTACTCTTAATTTATTAATACGTTGTTTTGTGTGGAGTGTTCCTTCTTTAACGCCATCAAAGGAGAAATAGAAAGTGGTGGATGTTTTCACATAACTCAAGTCGAACAAGGTTAGCTTCACTTTATTCTTGAAATTTATGAAATTATACAAATTATAAAACAAATTCACAATATTTGCATATAGGTTTTACTTTAATCATTTTCAGATACAGTGGATCTGAAATGTTGGTTAATTTTATGAAAGAACCCTGAAGACAGTTCAAAAAACGTTTGTTGACTGAGTAGCACTGAATTCTCATTCACAGTCGTTGCACGTGTGGAGAGGTCTAAAATACGTGTTCAAATCTCGACTAAACTAATTATGTCTGAAATAGCGAAAACAAGTTATTTATTGGTTTATGCGATACACACAATAAAATGCCAGTAAAAATATAATTAAATTATTGTTTCCAACACCGTATAAATCCTACGTGATATTATTTTAACAAAAATAATGTGTATGGAGATAAGGCTGCCGCCATACAAAGTATTCTAGTAGCAGCTCTTTATCAAATAATGTTTATCGAAACATGAGAGCAAAAGACATTAGACTGCTACTGGCCGCAACCTGTGGGTCACCAAATAGAACTTAATGTTGATTTTATTTCCAGTGATGCCAATAAAAACTTTGATATTTTATAGAAGCTGAGCAGTGTGGGCTTATAAACATCATCTGCCCCTTGGCCGATCTTTATCTCTTTTCAATAGTGGATGAAGTGATGACATTATTGACTATTTATTTTTCAGCTCGTCAATTGAAAATTATATGGAAAACTCACACTGGATTCTCTTCCAGGGGCCGCGTGCTTCATTTATATTCTTGTACAGTGGATATTTGCATTCCACAAGATAATATCCCTCTCATAAAGGTTTAGGAACTCTATAACGTCCTCGTTTTTCCCCTTCATATTAAAATCAAGAACAAATTTAACACAAGTACTTGTTAAACACAAAAAGTATATGCATCTAGTACAAACAGAAAGCACGAAATAACAAACAAGAGGAAAAATTTGAAATTAAAGTGATATTAGGTAGGCACGTCGAGACATACAATATGCTAGTCGTTGCTTGTCGATCATGTCCGATGTTCGTCGAGTAATGTGGGAGCCACACCAAGTGGCTATTCCAGTCACTGGTCCCACTATTAGTCGCCTTCGAGTTGTGACAGAAAACTGACAGCGGACGGCAAGTGTCTCATTATTTGGAAAGTAATTACAAGTATTGGCGAATACCCACAAGGGACCGTCCCACAATTTGGTCACTACTCATATTTGTCAATGCTGGCCTATGTTTACCAAGTAGTGTGGGACCGGCTTTATACGTTGATTCAGTCTCAATATCCGCTTTGAATAAAGTTTCATTCTCATATTCGCCGAAAATAGAGATCAAAATCTACTTAAGTGCCGCAGCATTTTATACGCTATCAAAATGTAAGTGGGTTATATTTTTCAAAGAAAACTAAAATGAGAAGATTTTTAACATAATTTATTTTCAAATGGATACACAGTAATTTACATTAATATGATGATAGAAGTTTTCGAACTATACTGTATTGTGAAAAATCCAAACACATTAATAAACACTTTTTCTGTTTAACAAGTCATTTCAAATCTCCTTGCAACAATAATCGAGGAAGCTGTATGCTTAAGTCTAACTACACAGATATATTGCACTGGTTGAGTCCTTTAGTTAAATGGTTTTTCCTAAGCAGATGTGGTGAAACATAACAAAAACAAGAACAAAAATCTGAAACTATTCCAACCCAAGCCAGGTGGGCCAAGCGAATTGCACCCACATTTTGGGGCTAGCTTGAAGCTGGTTACTTGATCACGTTATTTTAAGGTTTTTAAATATACGTTTAAACCCATACTAGCACTTTTGGACCATCGTCATGTTATATTGGACCATTGTTTATCTAACTTAATAAAATTATTGACAAAGAATTATTTATGTCTTTAGTGACTTGACCAGAAGGAGAAAATATATAACGACAAAGTGCTTTATTCATGTATATCTATTATCAGACATAGAACCTTACACTTTTAATATAGTGATTATATTAAAAGTAAATTATAATACTAGTATTCGAAATATGTGGTACCCGCTTTGGTGGCCGCATGGCCTAAGGCATCATTACCTCAGTAGACAAGACTGCCAATGACGGGTAGATTGGGGTTTGAATCCTGTTTAAGTGTACTAAGGTTTTTTTACAAAGTGGTTTTCTACTCTTTACACCACGCAAATGAAAGTACACTTCCTCTTAAATTCAACCTTACTCATTGCTAACACATTATCGTAAATATATAAAATTTATACAACCCGAACGGATAGTAAGAAGTGGTGCTAAAAAATAAAATATATTAATACGAAAACGGTGATAGTAATAATAATTTTGCACGCAAATTTTATTCTGTATATTGAAGGAATAGGTTTGGGATAGTAATGTTTGAGTTCAATACCTTATTTCAGTCGTTATCATATATATCTAGTAAGCTAAGGGTCCCGAAATCTCTTCCCATTTAGGCCGAAAAACTTATAATTGGTGAAATCTGGTTATATCCTTTCACAGTGATGAATTAACAGCTTGGGGTTGTGTCTGTTCTATATTAAGTTGGTTTATAAGTCGTGTGCTGATATAATCAGTCTGTTCAGAAAGTTCACGTTAAACACCTCAAATAAATAAAATGAAAAAGATAATGTTTGTGCGAATCGTTTGATGTGGAAAAGTAAAGTAATAATATTTTATGAGAATCTTGGGCATATTTAATAAAAGTGATGTGTGCCCTAAATATAATTTAATAAATTAAAAGTCTTTTATCAAAGATGCAAATTCACATTCAGTTTCTCTACTACTGATTTAATGCAACTTAAGTATTAACGTTTTCTGAGAAATTTATTTTTACTACCTCTTGACACAGTAAAGATATATTTACTCTTTAATTAACTATAATAATAATGAGATGATTACGTAACCCATTCGATAAAAAAAATAGTGACTATATGAAGCGGGAAATAGAGATAAAACTAGGCGTGGCCCTCTTGCCTGCAGAGAGAGTAGAACACAAGTGCTGGAGCGCGCCTCATGCAGTGTGTGTGTGTGTGTGTTTGTATGTGTGTAACTTTGTGTGTAATTGCGTGTGTAAGTGTAAGAAATTAAGTGTGTAAGTACGTGTGTAAATATGTGTGTGAGGAAATGAATCCGCATATGTCTATAGTGAGAGTGGTAAACCATTTAGAAAAAAAGCATATTCAGCATACAAAGCATGGATCTAAACCCTGACTTCCTTGTTAATATAAAACTAGATTATATAATTTAGGTATAGTCTACGAGCCCACCGATCTTAATGAGAATAGTGTTAAAGGTACTGTAGCCTACCAATTTAAAGAAATTGGTCCCAAGAAATTTCTATCATAGGCTACATAATAAATAATGGACAGTATATAGTTATAAAATTATTGAGTGTAAACGAAATCAATGGGAGGATTTCTTAGGACTTTTAATAGCCAAATGTAGTTTTTAGTATTAAACTTACTGAGTAGAAAGAAATTAAAAATAATAAAGTTACTAACATTATATATATATTTATATAGAACGACATTTTGTCGTTAATTACCTATACGAGCTGAAGCTGGAGTAATGCCCAACTGTTTTATTTATCAACAAAACTGTTTTCATTTTAATAAAAAGTGGGTCTAGCACATAAAAACTGTTTTTTATTTGAATAAATATTTTTTTTATTTAACAACTTAACTCACTTTTTTTTAATATCAATTACGAGAATAATCCCTTCTTATATTTTCTTATAAATTTTACTATCTTTAAATTGATAGTTAATTTAAAATACCTTTCTAAAACTAGCGTATAGCTATAGTGATATAATATTTTATCGTAACGGATTATTATTGAATTACTTTAGTTACCCATACAATAACGTAAGATAGCCAAATCAACTAACTGTATTTGGCGTATAAGAATAATATACTACAAGACTTATTAAATAAGAGGGTTACCTGGTGGTCTAGGGGTAGGGCGTCAGACTTCTGTGCTGGCGGCCGGGGTTCAATCCTCAGTCCCGGCAGAGATTTATCTAATTATCAAACCCTTCCTTCACATCTGACAAGACATCTTGTGAAAGTGGGGAATGCCAGGCCTCTACCGTGGTTCGGATTCCACGTTAAACTGTAGGTCCTCCATTTCATTCTCACAATCACCCTACCATTACACATTAGCGTAAGTGCGTATAGCCCGAACGGGTAGTAAGACGCGGTGCTAATAATAATATTAAGTAAGAGAAAGATAAAATGAATAATTATAAAGGCCTATTGTACTTTATGCACCCAACAGTTTTTTTATTCTCTTAGACCAATAAAAATGTTATACAAAATATATTAATTATCTTATATGTTGTCATGACTCGTAAATTATGTTTGCAAATACCTTTAATGAAAACTACAAACTTGTTCAAATTCATAATTATTACTAACGGTTTGTGAGATGTTTGACCAACGTTTGCTAGCTTTAATTGGTATGATCTACTTACGGTATTCGTTTTAATGTAAATATATATATACATTTTTCATCCACGCGTCATGCTACCCAATTGAGATGTACGCATTTCTAATAATTATAATAATGTGTAAGGTGTCAGTAATGTTTAATTTGGAATAAATATTTCCATGTTTACGTGGAGAGAGAAAGTTGAAAAATATTTAGGAAAAAACACCCTCATTACACCCAACCGGATAAGAATTCCAATATCCCCGTCATTATAAAGATTTACGCCTTAGACCATTCAACCAGTGAAGCTCTATATTATCATTTATTATATTATACATATGTCATTTTAAGTTATATATGTGTCCTTATGTCCGTTAACGTGCATTAATGTGACGTAAGAAATCGGGTCTCTGATACGAAGATCTTAAAGTAACTATTAGAGGCAAAGCCAATAAATCAACTTCCAGTTTCCTACCATCATTTGAGATTCACCCCGACGGGAATAACCGAGCGTATCGTTTCCCCCACCCTCCCCCTCTTATTCCCCTCACATTCCCCTCACCTGGCAAGACTAAGTGAACATCAGGCTGAACGCTCCTCGGGCGGCAATCGTGGATCATTTATTAAATATTTTTTATGCTTTACTCAACTAACACCGTGTCCAATTATGCACAGCACCGCGCACCACTGTGTCTATACAACCACGGCAACAAAAACAACAAACCAAAAAAAAGGAAATAAAATATAAAAACCACTTTAAAAGTTATATTGAAAATAAAGGAAGAAAGTAGACAAGATCCGTCAGACTTCGTAATGATGATTTAGAACTAAAAGTAAAGTCAAAATCCCTTACTATCTTTGTAAATGAAAGCAGATTTTCTGAGTTATTTTTTTGCGTCTATCTAATCGGTTGGAATAATCACATTAAGTTACGCTATTAGCGTACCCATAACGAAGGTATATTTGATCTAAAATATACCCAAATTTGTTTTTTAGGATGAGTGGTACCCCATCTGGGAAGAACCATCCTCAGTACACAATGCCAGGATTTGAACCCTGTACTCCGCATCATCAGCAAACCAGACTATAAGACTCTCACAATTAATTAGCATAGCCACCTATCTAGGAGTTTTCAAATTGATTTCATATTTATTTTAATATAGACTTAAAGTGCATAGAACATGGTTTTCTAAATAAATAAAAATTCCTATCCAACTCGTTATTGGTAAAATTAAAAGATAGAGGATTTTTGGTTAAAGCTAATACAATTATTTAGTCTCTAGACCACTCAATACCCCTCAGTATAACTTAGCCATTCTGTATTGCCCAGTTTCATTATTGGAAATATAATTAGTTAGTTTAGTCTTAGACAATTCAATTACACCTCCGGATAACTTAGACATTATGTATTGCCCAGTTTCATTATTGGAAATATAATTAATTAGTTCAATCTATTGACAATTCAATTACACCTCCGGAAAAATTAGCTATTACGTACTGTCCAGATACATTATTGTATAATATAGTTAGTAAGTGTCCTTTAAGAAATAATAAGTTCAGTTTTTAGGGATTTACAATAACTAACCAAACGTGTCAAAGTCATTCGATTTATTGGAGATCAGTATGGTCCTAATTTTATGAAAGGAGCTCAAACTGTACAGAAATGTAATTCAGTATCCTCTAAGTATACATAAATGTAATTAATACATTAAAACTGTGTGTAAAGGCTGTAAGATAAAGTAATTATGGTGAAATAAAGTAAATGTAACCTTTAGGATAGTAGTATGGCTAGGTTTGATACAAACAAATAAATAAAGTACTATCTTCTTTTATTCATACACTCTTGACACTTTTATATTCGGTTCACTTTCACAGTAATGCATTATTTTAAATTTTGGGAAAGTAACCTTCCACATCTTAAGAACTGGAAAAATATGACACCGACAAAAACCTTTAACTGCATATAGTTTTGATATCTGCTATTTTCTTGTATGTTTTGCTTTTTTTTTAGATGAAATGATAACTTTTCGAAATTCAAAATCTATAAATCTGAACGTTATCAGAATATGAACATTAAGAGATATGAACATATCCAAAGAGAAGTTAATTTTATTTATAACAAGGTGCAACTTAACTATCCTTTAAGGTTAACTAAATTCCCTAGCGCTTATATCATTTTTTTATGTTTCCACACACCTTCCATATATAAATCATTAGACAATATTGTTTTTTTCATTTAAGAAAAGGATTCAACCCTTGATAGTTATTCATAGGAGATAAGAAAGTTTATAAAGAATTGTTTTAATTTTGCTTACATGAGAATATAAAATTAAAATTCTGCCATCTTTATTAACTACTTGGTGGTTGTTCCAATGAGCTAGCAACCTTTTAACTTTTGAGAAAGAATATGGTGTTCTTGTCTTATTATATGCTTTTTAATTAAATATTAATAAAATAAATGATCGAATAATCAACTATTTAGTCATCAAATAAGAATAACTATTGTTGTGGTGTATCTAATCTAAGTTGAAACATCTTAAGTAAAACCAAAATACTATCTCTTTCTAAAAGGGAAATTTAACGAGTAAACGTCAAAGCTTAAGTGATAAATATTTAATTCATTATTTAATATTATAAATATGTACGGGATATATATAATGATATAATAATATTTGCAGAAATAAAGACTTATCCTCTAATTTTGTCACAAAGAGATACAATTTTTATACAACTCAAGCCTAAGACTATAAAGTGTTCGTTATCAAAAAGCCAAAAACATAGTAGATAAAATATTTTCTTGATATATCAAAAGTGAATCCAAACAAGTGACCAATGGTTGTACAGTTTAACATATTCTATAAACTAGACAAGTGACCAATGGTTCAGTTACAGTTTAACATGCCCCATAAGTTTAACATGGCCAATAAGTGGTGAGTCTTAATAATTCTTAGGAACCAAAAATTTAATGTATAATTTTATATGACTATATAATTATTTATAAATTAAGACATGTCAGTTTAGCACTTATATTGGATATTCAAAATTTTATAGCCAAGGTTTCTGAATATTATTTTTGAAACGTGCCTAAAAATATCTACATTTTATTAAGAATTTTTCTATGATAATAGATATATTTATAAAAAATTAGTTAAAAGAATATACACCTATTTTAGCAATTTAGCTATAAATTAAATAAGTATGATTCAGGACTGTAATAATAGATAGGAGTTAGGTTAAAATTATTATTATTATTATTATTATTATTATTACTAGCACCGCGTCTTACTACCCGTTCGGGTTATACGCACTTACGCTAATGTGTAATGGTAGGGTGATTGTGAGATGAAACGAAGGACCTACAGTTTAACGCGGAATCCAAACCACAGTGGTGGCCCGGAATTACACACATCCACAAGATGTCTTGTCAGAGGTGAAGGAAGGGTTTGTAAATCAGATAAATCTGTGCCGGGACCGAGGATTGAACCCCGGCCGCCAGCACAGAAGTCTGACACCTTACCCCTAGACCACCAGGTCACCAGTTAGGTTAAAAAGGAGGTCAATTTCGAAATTTATGAAGTTTACGCTTTCTATTATTTGGTTTGTAGACTGTTGTCGTCTATTAATTTATTTGTAAATGTTAAACTGAGAATATGTTATACTTTAATACTACCCGTTTCTTTTTACAGATGTGATGCGGGCTCTCTCACTCACACCAAGATAATAAATTGATACTTTTTGAGAACGGAACAATGAGACACATATTTGGGCCTAAAAGGGATGAGCAAACAGGAGAATGGAGAACGTTACAAAACAAACAACTACATGATCAAGTGGCAGTGAATGTGGTGGTCACGTGGAACTATGGACGATGAGAGGCGTGTACGCCAACTTTTAAATAAAACACCTGAATACACGAGACCTTTGGATGAGCCAAGACTTTGATAAAGGATCATGTTGAAATGGATTTGAAGGAAGTTGAATGTTAATTTGGGGTCGGATGAAAGCATGTTGTTGAATGACCAGCTTATGTTTCTTTAGATATATTAATTTTCGATTTCCCTAAGGTAAAAACGTTAGTTTAGTTAGCTACTCATGAAGCTGGACTTGATAAGATTGGATGTGATTGAACACCAAACACTGGTGGTGATAATTTTACTCTTTCACATTATGCCACACATTAAACCAATAACTACTCTTTATTAGTATGCAGTTTGTTATAAATAAAAAATGGAGTGTGTCTGTGTCATGGACACGGCCGTGTGTTGTACGTGAATACGTGTATGTAACGGGCTATATATATTTTTTAAATAAAATATTTTTATTTATGTATTTAGGATAAAATCAAGGAAACAAATTATTATCGTGTTACAATAAAACTTTATTAATTGTAGTTATTAGTTATACTAATAGCAAATCTCAATACGCAGCAAAATAACCTCAAAATGGCGGCGCTTCCTCCTCCACCACACGCGATGCGTCACTGTTCTCGCGTACTGTAATGCATTCTTTGATCCTTTATCTATCCAGTGGTATAATTTAATTTTGGATGTAGAGGATAGATTTTAAACTACAACGCCAAACTGTATACCCCAATTTTGTTATCATTAGGTTTTTTGGATTGCCCCCGTATGGTAGCAAATTTAAAGACGTATTCACGTCAAAACATCTATCTTCATGGTAAATAGGGAGGACAAAACAAAACCACTGGTTATAGAAACGGTATTGGAAGTATCAAAGCAGTGCCTAGAGTTAGGCCGAAGTAATAGCATCTTAGCCCCCAACTGGGCTGTTGTTATATTTTACTTGGTTCATAATTTTATTATAATCTTAATTTAATAGCTGCATCATTATAGATTCAAATAATAATTATGATTATCAAACTTGGCATTCCTGAATTTGTTTTATTACACTAAGCTAAATCTAGCATTTAAAAGTGTAGATAAACATTTGTAAAATGTATAAAATGATTCTTCGAATTTGAGAATTATATATTTTGTAAATAAGAAGAATTTTAGCAAACTTGAAAATTATCTATTATACACCTTTGGTCACTATTGATAATAGTTGTATAATAAATGTTACCTATATTGCCTGTACCTCATATTTAACAATTTCCTGCGCCAAAGCCTCCAGAAAATGACACACTAGGTTATGATGAACAAGAAGAAGAGCCTGTAGAGCATATTGACGATGATGATATAATATCTGATATAAATTTGAAGCTTCCTGTTTATCTTCTGAACCACATTTACTCACGCAAGGTGATCTCAAAGATTTGTCCAAGATTTGAACCTATCTAAAAATCAAGCGGAATGGTTAGTGTACAGATTGAAAGGCTAGAAGCTCCTCTACTGAGAAACAAAAGTATATGTTTTTAGAAAAAATGCATAGTGACTTCCCTTAAAGAAGGATTTTTTTTTTTTTGCAATTATGTTTGTTCCGTTATGTAAGCACTTGGTCAAGAGTACAAAATGGAGGAGTAGCTTTTATTTATATATTATTTTAAAGTTAGCTTGAAAGCTGTGCTTCTTCACAATAGAAATAAATTTCCGTCAGTGTCACTATTTAATGCTTCCGATATGAAAAAAACCCAAGAGAAAACAAAACATTTACTGGAAAAAATCAAGTATGAAGAATACAAATAAAGTATCTATGAGGATTTAAAAGTAATTACTCTATCGCTTGGACTTCAACTTGGTTTCCCGAAGTGCTGCTGTTTTATTTGTGAGTGGAATAACATAGACTTTATAAATCATTACACCTATACTTAGGACTAAAGCGAACTTCACTAACCCCAGGAAATGAGATGTTGTCAATACACTACTTGTTGAACCAGAAAAAGTGTTTTTACCTCCGCTACAATTAAAGATTGGTCTTATAATGATTGTTTTTAAATCAATGGATAGAAGTGGACCTGACATTACATACCGGTACTTAAGGAAAAAAAATCCCAAGGATCGGTGACGCAAATATCAAAGAGGGAATATTAGGAAAAAATAAGGTAGATAGCTACAAAGAAATAGTGGATGATTTCTTTAAATCTTACAAGAGCTCGGGATATAACAAGTCTTTGAGAATACATTTCTTGGATTCACACCTGGAGTTATTCCTAGCAAATATTGGAGCAGTCATGGTAAACAATTCCACCAAGATATTTCTGGCATGAAAAAGCAGTACCAGGGCAAGTGGAGTCCCAGCATGCTTGCTTACTATCTATCTTTGGACCCGTAAGACGGATGATCGTGAGGTAAAATACAGCAGACAATCCTACACCTCTACCATTTAGGTAAGATAGTCCTATGATATGCATGAATTTGAATGAAATGAAAACTGACACGTAAACACCGGAATCGAACCCGTAACCTTTGGCTAAGCGTATACTATAGTTCTTATACTGATCTCCATAACGGTAATAATGAATTCATCCCCCAGGTTTCATCTTTCATATATATTTAATTTAATAGCGCTGCTTTATTTCATGTATTGTAAATGAGCATAATATTGTAAAATTAAGTGGGTGTCACTCAAAACCCTTATGTGATAGAGGAATTCAAAAAAGAGATTTGAATTCAGCACAAAATAACTATTAGATTCACGATTCACATATTTTAGTTTTTGATATATATATCTGTCTATGTATATTGTAGACAAGTGTAATCAAGTATTCATTATAATTTACTGATATATATATAATAACATATTATAAACAATCATGTATGCTTAATACATAATAGAATAGCCTATATTATAAATATATTTTATGTAACAACTACTTTAGTGTAATATAAAACTTATAATCATTTTGACATATTCTATGTTTATAATTTACCTTATCTATTGTAATTCTACTTTAGATATTTTTGATCCATTTTTTTAATAAACTACTTTAGAATTCAACTTGAATTCATACACACAAATTAATTTAAAATTTAATTTTATAAGTTCCTAAGCGTATAACCAGAACTTGTAGTAAGGCACGGAGCTATAAACAAAACAAAAAAAACACAACTAAAATTTGGTTTATAGATTTTATATTTAAAACATAATAGCTTCACAAATCTTACTAGTTTAAGATTTGAATTTGTAAAACCAGTTTAAAGTGTAACCAACTAATTGAAAAAATTTCCTCCTTTGTAAAGACGTTATGAGCCTGACATTTATTTCACGTCACCGCCGATGTGTCTCGTGTCCTTATCACACTAAAACTAGAACAAGAGACGTTCTAGACACCTAAGTGTTTTCCTTAATTCTCTGTGTGTGCGTTAATGTTTCAAATCAAAAGTATCCAAACAAAATATTACCCCTGTCCTGAGAACATGGTGCAGACACATATTCGCCATTTAATGGTCTGGATAGTTTAGTGTTGATACCGTCAAGTGTTGGCTCAAGAGTTTTCTCTTTGCTACACATTTGAACACATTTCTAGGGACCAAACGTCGTCAATTTTGTGAGGTTTTAGGTCCATATGTGTTGCCTTACTTCGACGGTCGAATGCTCTTAGGTGTCACTCTGTATCAGTATATTATTATTATTATTATTAGCACCACGTCTTACTACCCATTCGGGTTATACGCACTTACGCTAATGTGTAATGGTAGGGTGATTGTGTAATGGTAGGGTGAATGTGAAATGAAATGGAGGACCTACAGTTTAACGTGGAATCCGAACCACGGTGGAGGCCTGGCATTCCCCACAGCTTGACTAGTTAACAGGCGTATAACCCGAAGGGTATTTAGACGCGTTGACAAAAAGTAAAGTCAATTGTGTCTTATGTTGGAGATGAAAGGAGTGGGGATAATAACTGAACTGGTTGTTTAATGTTCCAAGGAATCAGGTTCTCCATGCACTTGATCGCAATTAATGGGTAGGTGAAGGTCTTGAGCTCAGCCGGGTGTACTGAGGGTGATTTTGTACTCATGTAGTTCATCATTGTTGTTTATCCATCCCTTAACCACGCCCCCATTTTGGTTCAATTCTTCTAGACCTACTATCTCCAACTTTACTTTTATGATAAAATAAATAATGACATTAGAGAGGTAAACTAACATTTATATAGTATTTATACATTATTATCTATTAAATTTTAAGGTCCAAATGAAAAATTTAATAAGGTGCTAGATTTAATTTTAAACAACATCAATACATGATCCATGAATCTATTTTCTAATTAGCTATAAATTGTTTATCTATAGATAACGTGACCAGATTTGTTCTGCCCTAAAGTGGGACATGTTTATACCAGGGGGTTTGGGGAATATAATCGGTATGGAAGANCCGATGAGATTTTAAATGTTTTTCCACATCACAGGAACCTCCGTGCGCAACACTAAACTCAGTACGACATTTTTCACACACGACATCACTACTGTTCGCTTCACTTTTAAGTTTTATGAACGGATATTTAGCCCGTAAGTCAGCGTTGAAAGAGCACTTTCTTTTTGGCATTATTAAATATATTTGTTTGCAAACTTAAATGCATACGACACAACTTTCTAAAGAGTAAACACAACTCTTTCGAAATAAATAAACACAGTTTAGGTTACTGGTCGGTCGAATGATCTATAAATAATCCTGTGTACTGCTAACTAACGTTGACGACTAACGAGTCCAACCGAATACTTCCGAAGGAGGCTTGAGTCAGAACGAATACTGTAGTTCTGTAGCTGTGGGTACATTGGTGTGGTACGGTGGAGGGGGATTCACGTCATCTAGACTGGACTGATAGGCACTGGGCTGGCGCACTGAGTGTCTAGACGAGTCATAACAACGTTTTTATTAATTTATGTAGTTCACAAAATGGACTACCCTCCAAAGCGGGACAATTGTGCGTCCCATGGAAAATCTTGGGGACAGTGGGACACATTTCCCCAAAGTGGGACTGTCCCGCTCAAAGCGGGACGTCTGGTCACGTTATCTATAGAGTAAACTAGATACTTAACGAACAAATACAATTTACGATGTCTTTCAAAAATAAATAAAAACAATTTACTTTACAATCCATTAAGTCATTTTAGTCAGGTTTGTACAAGTATGAGCTTAATTAATCAATTTATTTTGGTTTCTAATTACAGTTGATCTATGTGGTGCGGCTTCTATCCAATTAATAACATAAACTACATTTTTTTTATCGGTTTGCTAATTATTATTCATAACAGCGCGTACTGTTAACATACTAATATAAATAAACAAATATTATTATTCCATCTGTCTGTCGGGTGCCTACGCGTGAAAGAGACCCGAATAAAGTAAGTCATAGACTTAAGTGGGTTCGTAGATACACAGTTGTAGTACTTCAACTTAAGGCTTGAAACTCCATCTATCAAATGCCACTTTGAACACAATAGATGGCTTTCCTAGAAGCTGTTTTGGCATTTTGAATATAATTTTATTTATCAATAATTATTTTTCTTTTCATAATAAAATACTGTTTAGCTTTAGCTAGCCTTTGCTACCTGCTTCGGAGGTCGCATGGTCTAATGCGTCACTCTCATGTTAGAATAGACCACCGATGACAGGGAGATCGTGGTTCGAATCCCGGTCGGATATACTGAGAGTGGTTTTTTTACAAATTGGTTTTCCTATATCCCTCCACGCAAATGGGAGTACACTTCCTCTAAATTCAAACTTCCTAACCCCTAACTTACTATTATTATTATTAGCACCGCGTCTTACTACCCGTTCGGGTTGTACTAATTTACACTAATGTGTAATGGTAGGGTGATTGTGAGATGAAATGAAGGACCTACAGTTTAACATGTGATCCGAACCTCAGTGAAGGCCTGGCATTCCACACATTCAACTAATAGATTGACATTTGAGAAGTAAATTAGTTGTTTGAACTTTGTTATTATGTGATCGAGGCCCTTCGATAATAGCTATTGTTTACTTCACGACTTAGAAGCATACATATTATTTTAAACTAACCTGGAAGTATAAAACTTAGTGTATTATCAATGTATTCTATAGAGTCAAATGAAGAAATATTATAATAAAGAATATAAACTATATCGGAAGAAAAATAATAATAGTATGATTTACTATTGAAACCTATATAGGAAGAACCTTTTCTAAATAATATTTTTAAACACCGTAATAACAGTAATAAATATACATTATATGATACAAAACTTAATGAGTTTTAGCTTCTACATTCTTTTACGCTCTTTGTCTAAAAATAATCCATCATGCATTGTTTAAGATGAGTCAATTATGTCATGAGAAAGTTGTAAAATTCATATTAGACCATAGTAAATGATTTTTATGGCTGTTCAAGATTCACAATTTTGTTTAGATCAATCTGATATTTGAACATTATGTGAGACAGTAGATTCCATAAAATCCCCAAGGTTTGCACATTTGTTCTTGTAAATGGAAGATCGTATTAATCATAACCCTCCAAAAACATTTAATGATTTTCCTAGATGACCTGTTGTAGAAATCCAAAGAGATGGTTGCCCATATCTTCACCAAAGGTTACCACCTCCAGTGTTATTTAACTTACACAACACAAAACCTATTTCATCAAGTAATAGGTAAAAATACATTTATTTAAATGCCCACTTTATGTTTTGGCATCAAATTCCAAGGGGACAACAATTTTCAAGACAAGTTCACCTATAACATACTGTGCTAAACATGAGGCCTATAGGTTACCTACAAATTGATTTTGTAGCACGTAGCTCATTTGATTGATTTTAAGCGAGGTAGAAATAGATAGCTACAATTTATATCTCACAGAGGGTGACCTGGCTGTCTAGGGGTAAGGTGTCAGACTTCTGTGCTGGCGGCCGGGGTTCAATCCTCGGTCCCGGCACAGATTTATTCTTGTGAATGTGGGGAATTCCAGGCCTCCACCGTGGTTCGGATTCCACGTTAAACTGTAGGTCTTCCATTTCATCTCACAATCACCATACAATTACACATTAGCGTAAGTGCGTATAGCCCGAATGGGTAGTAAGACGTGGTGCTAATAATAATAATAATATAGCTCACAGAATTCCTTCCGGTGTCAGTTTTGCTGCTTGTACCTATTGGAAGAGTGCTATACAAATATGACGTATCCTTATTACAGATAATGTTTAGCTATGACTCCTAAGGTTTTAAAAACATTATCCATTGTTACCTGCGATGCTTTACATGAACCCTTAGATCAAGTCGTCCAGCGTAGTTTAAAGTGGTGGTATAAGGGAGGATATATTTATAGGATGTGTACCCTAATTTGGGTGGAGGGAGAGTGGAAAACCATTCTGGAAAAAACACATTCAATACACACAACCGAGATTCGAACCTCAATCTCTCCTTCATCGTCAGTCTAGTCTACTGCAAGAGTAGCGCGTTAGACCATGCAGCCACTGAAGAAGACAGATCTTTATTACAAACATTGTTTGAAAGTTTATAGTCTCTTATTTTAAGCTATTGGAAAAAAAAATT
>CABEEJ010000951.1:97242-158424 GCA_901482245.1 Timema douglasi | reverse complement strand
CCCCTACCGGCTTGCTAGGCCTGTCGTGGTTTCAAATGCCTTATAATCTAACTTAAGACTAGGACAGGCACACAACCTCACGTCTTCGGCCATTAATTCATTACTGAAAAGGGTAAACCCACATTTCACCAATTATAGATTTTTCATGCCATACCAGGAATCGAACCCGATACATTTAGGTCAGTAGATAGAAACGCTACCAACTGATTAAAGGTGACAGATAATAATTATGATCGTTTTAGAAATTGGGGCAAAAAGAGAAATTAAAGTGTTTGAAATACTATATTATTACTATTATTATTATTATTATTAGCACCGCGTCTTACTACCCGTTCGGGTTATACGCACTTACGCTAATGTGTAATGGTAGGGTTAATGTGAAATGAAATGGAGGACCTACAGTTTAACGTGGAATCCGAACCACGGTGGAGGCCTAGCATTCCTCACATTCACAAGATGTCCTGTCAGAGGTGAAGTAAGGGTTTGGTAATCAGATAAATCTTTGCCGGGACTGAGGATTGAACCTCGGCCACCAGCACAGAAGTCTGACACCTTACCCCTAGGCCGCTAGGTCACCAAATAATATATTAAAACATATTATATTCACAATTGTATTTTCTTATACATGATTTTTTAACCTAGCTAAGGAGTCCTACAAAATATTAGTTCCAAAAAAATGATTTAACTTGGTAAACTCATGCGCATGAACACAACCAAAAACTGTTTGTATGACGATATCAATAAGACTGATATCATCCGGTTCGCCGTCTTGATTTTTGAAGAGAAGTCAGTTTTTTTGGAAGGTTTCATGTTAAAGCATTTTTAGGTGAACTACATTTGTTGATTCCTCAAAAAATGAAATAGCTAAACGATTGTTTTCAAAAGTTAGTATTTAAAAAATGTAAAAACGCTTAAAATAAAACAATAGTTAAAAGCAAATGGTTTGTTGTGAAAGTTTTAATTTCCAAACGTGACAGCAGCCCGACACATGATATCATATGGTATAACGGTTGGATACATGAGAAAAAATCTGGTAACTTTTTCTAACTCTCAATGGATAGCCTATAGGTGTCACCCTACCAAAAAATTCCAATATATGAGGATATGTAACATATCAATAATATAATCATTAAGTTATTTCTGAACTACTAAATAATAAATTTGTTTTAAAGTATAGACAAGCCATTTTAACGATATACTATACAAGTTCTTGCAATTTCTTTTCAAAGCACCATTCCTTTCAGTAAATACAATTCGATAGTTAAATTCAACGAAGGTCATTTGATGATAAGACAAGGAAGGATAAGTGATGTTCCAGAACGGTTAGACATGATTGACCCAAGTAGGTGTACTGGCCATGGAGGTAAGAGTTAAACCGTGTTGCTCTTTCGGTCACCTAAAGCTAGCCCACTAGTTATATTTTCATTATGGCACTTGAAAATACATTTTACTCTGTTCTTTTTGTGGATTTTGACGGTCTCGTAGCGAAATTTAATGCGGTTTGTACAACCACCGATGCCAGAATATTGCCGTGTCTTACTACCTGTTCATATTATATGCATAATAAATACTAAATTATATTGATGAAATAGAAATTAGTTATGTTTTATTTAGAGGAAGTGTAACCGAATTTGCGTAAAGGGAGAGTGAAAAACCATTACTGTAATACCACCCTCAGTACAACAGATTGGGATTCAATACCCGATCTCCTTGTCATAGGCATTCTAGTCTATTACGAGGGTGACGCCTTAGACCATATCGCCACTGAAGCAGGTGGGCTCACATACAACATGTCATGATGAAACGCACTTACTATCTTCTCGAAAGGAATGGTGATTGTTTTGAACTCTTATAATCCTGGAAGGCAAATTTTCCCAGAAGAAATATAATTACTAGTATTTTAGTTGTGCATGCTGTGGCTTTCATCACCTTGCCCGGAAGCAACGTGATCAACTGTATCACCTATCTTGAAAACTAAGCGTATTTTTGTCTTGTTTCATTTTAGAAGTAATCTCACTCTGAAAAAGTTTTTCAAATTTTAATTCAAGCTATATATTAAAGTTTATTAATAACTTATCTGTTGAGCTTGTTCTATAAGCTTAAAAATATATGCATACTGGAATTGATATCCCTAACCTTTGGAATAGTATGTCAACACTATAGCAACTATCTGAGACTTTAAAAAGTCCCCTTTTAGTTATATTTTATTGACAACTTAAGAGAAAGGAACAGCTTTTGAATCCTTGTTTGGGAAAATTCAGCTTATTTACTTTATCAACGACTACTTGGATCGTGTCAACAATTCATCACGGCCTACTTGGATGGGGAAGTTACATCCATGTTGAGTAGAACGGTGGCCAACTTACTTGGATCCAAGTCAAACTTGGATGTGACTAAAAATGGCATTAACTCAAAACACTAAGGATGAAACCCATAAAAAGAAAGTTATAAAATGATCAGATGGAAGGAAACATATGAGGTTCATGTAAGTGTATGAGGCAGGTGGAGTGTTGTTATGTGAATGTTATGAAGAGCAGGTAAAGCAGCTCTCATATTATTATCAAGTTTTTTTTAGCACCACGTCTTAGTACCTGTTCAGGCTATAAGATATAAATGTGTGATTTTTTGATTTTGAAAGTTATATTATTTCAGGAAATTGCGGAGTAGTTATTTTAGTAGATTAAAGTGTTTTCACCTTCAACCGCTACTTAGCAAGGTAAATTTGAAGGGTTCCAAGATCTTTACGCAAGATTTATACAGTGCCGTGTCCAAAATGTCCTTTTCTCTTTTCTGAACTTTTTTTTATGGATTAAAACTTCCTGTATATATTTCCGACTGATCTGATACCCTACAAAACCAAACCAACCATAATTTTGATGTCTACTCGACTCTCCAAGTTATTACCTGGGTCAACTAACTGAGCAAGTGCACTTATGTCAGAATACTTGGACCAAGTTGTGATAAAAGTATATTTGAACCATGTCAACGCGGTTTTAGTGTTGCTCTGTGTCTAAGAAATCATTTGAAAAGTTTATATCTGTAGACATAAGCCTCTAGAAGGTTGAGTTTTTTAAGTTTAAATTAATTAGGTATATTGTATGATGTCAATATAAGTAAAATTAGTTTATAGAAACTTACGTATAAATTTGGTAAGTATGATATTATCTTATTTTGAATTAAAATATATTAACTAGCAGTTTTATCTGTTCTCCGCACTGGTAAGCCGCTTTAAAACAAATTCAAATTAAGACGTTTAACATCAGGCTATGCGCTTTTCTGTATTGTTACACCTTGTACAATCCTTGAGCTTGCTATGGAAATCCCAAATCAAACTTGGCAGTAAATAAATAAAAAATAATTTGAATCTTTCAAAAAATATCTTACCTACCCCACAAAGTGAGTAAGCTAATAAACGCAATGAAAGCACGATCATTAGATAAGTGAAAGTAATTTAAAATAAGTATAAGCTAATGTGTTGTTGCTATAGAAAGCTGTTGGACAAAAGAGCATAATGGTATACCAAAGAGAGTGAATGAAAAAATAAACTCTAACAGATACATAGTGACTATCATGGATTCCCGAGGGGAATCAAGTTTCACCTAGATATATCACCATAAGTAATTTATTTTAATTACCAGGTCACTCCAGTAAGGGCGCTATCATATTCGTCAATTTTTAGCAACGTAATCGCAACGCTGACGGTTCATATCTTAAGATAATCTCGGGTTTTGTTTTTGCTTATTCTTGAGGTTTTTTCGCCCGCTTGTACAACATTAAAATCATCTTACCTAATGAGAAAGTTTATTTTTATTGATTTATTAATTTTGCACCCCCTACTACTTACATCTATTTAACTGATCCCTATTTGAAAATTCAAAATGTTATGCTATCGGGGGTCTTTTGACCAATTTATTAAATTTAAATTTTCTTTCAAGATGTAAGGTAGCTCTCCTATAAAATTTGTATATATTTCAAGCTAACCTCCCATCCCTAAAAACATTTTAGGTTCCCACATTCCCAATTTGTTATTTTAAAACTTATTTGGCTATCTATTAAGTTTCTTTTACGTGCCCAACAAATTTCAATTCTAAACCACAATAAAATTAGTGCTCTACATTAGTTGACTCTATTTAGAGTTCTTCCAATTTCCGAGATTCCATTTTGAAACTTTATTTATTCAGACATAATTAGGTTATTTATAACAAATTTTTACTTGCATGCCCAATTTCAATATTGTAGCCCAGTAAGATTTTTTTTCCTATTTGTGTATGAATTTTGAATCTCCTTATTTATTTGATGAATCTGGTAATTTCGATTTTCTTTTAAATGGAATGGTTGTCCTTATTGCAAGAATTTAAAGTCTCTAGAAAAACATAAATTCAAACCAAATTTTAAATTATTAGTTCTCCTTTAACCTAGATTTTTGGATTTCTGTGTCCAGGTGCAATTTTTCATCATACATAATATAAAATTATTCGTGAAAAATCAACAATAAAAATATTGATAAATGTTTAAATATTACTTTAGTTAGTAAAGATTATGTTAAGTAAGGTTAGATTATTTATTGAGATGTAAATTTTAATAGTATTAATTAAAAAACGTGTGGTGGATCAATCATATTTGATTGAGAAGTTGGTTTTCAATTATGTTTAGAATGAAATGAAAGTAGTGTTGAGCTTGTTGAACACTATTTTTTTTCATTTCAAACATTTTAGTCACAAGTCATTCCTGTAAATTGTTGACCACTGCAACAAATATGGTGTATGCCAACTATGTCCTTATGAAGGACTTTGTGTGGATCGAAGCTAATTATAAATCTGTTCAGTGTTAACAAAACTACCTAACCAGTTTTTCAAAAGCTCAATTGTTGGGTAACTTAATCTTTTTAGAACATATACATTCGTAAGTGATCTCTCTCGCCCCTATTGCAGCTTTGTGTCTCGCTTTTTATCTCTAAATCTCACTCTAACCTTTTCTTTACCTCTCGCTCACGTGAAATCACTCCTGCATGCTCTCCCTCTTTCCTGCTTTCTCTTTTACGCGTTATCTTTCTCCCGTGGTCTCACTCTTGTTTACTGTCTCACTTACTGTCTTTGGTACTCTCGCATTCTCTCTCTCACCCCTGCTTTGTCAAATTCTCTCATTCTATTTACCACAGGCTCTATCTCACACTCTCACGTGTTTTCTCTTTTGAGTGCCTTTATTCTCACTCACTCCCACTTACTCTTTTGTTGCTCTCACAAGATTCCTGCCACTCTCTCTCTCACATCAATGCATCTTATCATAACAATATTTATATCTCTGGATATCTTCATATTTATCTCTATCTCTCTTGTTATCTTCATATTTCTCTCTCCCTTTCTTGTTCTCAATCTTTCTTTATCTCTATCCATCTCACTTTATTCCTTATCCCTTCACTCTGACTATCTCCTTCTACGTATCCCCTTTAGTTTCCTCTAACATTCTTTCTTGCTCGTTCTTTTCCTCTCGTCCACTCATTCTTTATCTCTCGCTCCTAGTTTCCCCCTTTCTCGTTCCTTCTACCCTGCTCATTATCTCTCTCTATTTCTTAATTCTCTCTTTCTATCTCCTTTCTTTGCTCTTTCTCCAGTTATCACTTTCTTTCCAGCCCTTTTTCATTATTTTTCATTCGCCCACTCACTCTCTCTTACAGTCTTTCAATCACTCTGTCTCAAATATAGGCTCCTGAAGGAAGAAACAAGCAAATGTAACATTTATTTTATATTTTCTCACCTAAAATAACATTTTAAAATCGGCTTAAGTTTAAAAGGAAGTCAGTTTTGAACATTTTCGTATTTGGGTCTAAGTGTATCCAAAAAGGGTAGAACTGTTCTTAGAACGTTAATATTAATCCTTGATGTCCGACCAATTTGAACAGGTTCAATCATGTATTTTTAAAGTATAGCACAAAAAAGGTTTTTACTAAAATTTGAATAACATATATATATAAATTTTTGAGACACCTAGTTTGTAAAAGTTTCCCTCTAAGACAATTTAAAAAATAATAAGACCTATATTAACATCGATTAACATAAATGGGGTGTAGTAGAGACCAAAAACCGAGTCCTCCTGAATTACATTTCAATCGTTGCTTGGCCTTCTATCCCCCAGGGTTTAACTAAATGTCTTATCCTACTGGGCTTCTAACCAAAAAATCTCCGAAGTTAATATTCATCAGCGGAAGAACAAGTCTTTAACAATAATGATCAAGAGCTGACTTGATAGCTTAACTAAATGAGTATTTAATTAATAGATGCGTATTATTTAATATTTACAATTATTATGTAAAGTATAGTCATGGAAAACTGGCCAAGCACCGGTGTATGTCTTCAGGGCATTCGTGTTAGAATATGATCTTAAATTTTCCAGCAGAACACAGTGAGTCCCCTATAATCAGCTGTACACAGTGGCTAACAACTCACGGGTATTCAGATCCTGTGGCATTTAAAAAATCCTATCTAAGAGATAAAAATATAAGTAAACTTTTTATAAAAGGATTTTAACTTGGAACAGTACCTTAAATACGCATATTACACCACGCATCGTAACAACTGAATGTTTATTAAATTAATAATTTATAGTAAAACCAAAACATATATTAATAATCAAAACAATCAGGATTATAAAACCAATCCCTTTGACGCTTGGTTGGCAATGGAGACTTAATTCAAAAACCCTAGAAAACACAAGAGGTTTATTTTTTTTTAATAATTTAAAATACTCTGACTTTTACACATTTTTTGAAAATGTATTTAAGCCTTTGATTGAAAACTAACAACAGTGTTTGCTAAAACCCTCTTCTAATTTCTTTCTTTAGAAGTACCGGTTCTTGGTCAATGACGTGAACGATGCGTCTGAAAGGGGCTTCCAAGTATTTGGAACTCCAAAAAGTATGCTCGTTTTCATTTTAATTTGTTAAAATAAATATATAAAGGATACAACACAATAATGGGTCAAAGATCATAAATATATATAATATTTCGGCCTCTTTTTTCTTGCTGTTTAATTTTGTCATTAAAGCAATCGAAGCTGTAATCTAAGCTTTATTATTGATACGGGATGTGAATGGTAGGAGAATTAAAGTCCAGTGTTTAAAGCATATTGATTATAGTAGTGCCTTTCCTATTACTAAAAGCCGTTATGTGCTTCCAGCTACGGTTACAGTGTTTTATGATAGGTTTAACAAGCCAACCGAATGACATGTCGTTACAACGGTACCAAATTAAATGAAAGAGAAAATTGACTATTGAAATCAAATCTGAATAGCTATTGGCAAAATAATTTCCTTTTGGCCCTAATTATTTGTCAATGTGTGAGTATTTAACTATTGGATTTAATTTAATTAAAAGTATTCAAAAATGTATACATACAGGACTACAAAGATGAAAACAAATATATATATATATATTTAAAAAGAAAGATTTTTAGATGATAATATATATAGTGATGTTTGTAAAATAAAATTACCATAGGTAGAGAAATAATATATTAATATGATCTATGTATCCAAAAACTAATAGCTTTACACATATTAAATATTATTACAGCGTATTATTGGACAGATTTTTATGTTATTTAGTATACAAGAGTACTTGAATCATCGTTTCAAAAGATATCAAATTAGTTTTAGGAAAGCCACTACTCCATACATTTCATCAAATACTTCTAATCCATTCTTATTTTACTAATCTCGTTTTGGTCCACTGACTTATCGTTGCAAACATAGTGATTGGTATTAAATGAATCAAAGTGCTTGATTTATTTGGAAAGCTATTAGAGCATAGCACTAGCCAATAGTGTAAATAGAACTAGGTCTCAATGAAGAGCTCACCTGTTGTTTGACGGGCCAAGTCCATCTCTTTAACTTCATTTGAGAATTATCGACAGTTCTTCGTTCAAAGTTAATTATCTAAGGTATTTATTCATCATTCAAGAATAGTATAGTTATTATAGTTTATAAAAAGTTTACTTGCTCACCAAAGCTATACATTTTTTATCTAACTTTACCAAATTAAAATAAACACAATTACTACCTTAAATATATCTTAGGTGGACATTTTGTTTGATTCTAAATGGTTCAATAATAACTTACTTCTTTAAAAGTACAAACTTTTTATTAATATAGCCATATTAGTAACCATATGGACTAAATGACAGGCTAAACTAATCTGTTTTTCTGGTGAAGGAGAGTTTAAGGTAAAAATTCTGGGCTGAAGGAAAAGAAGGTATATTATATAAGTGGTTTCTTATCTAACCTCCACGAAAATGCGGGTAATTTTCCCTTAAATTCTGCCTTTCACATACATTTAAAGTTAGCGGTTTTTAAATACACTTAGTCCGGATAGGTAATAAGATGATATAGGGAATAATATTATGATAAAGTTGATTGTAAACGTAGTGTTTTTTTTGGGAAATTTTACAAGCACAATGGGAAATTGACACTTTTAAGTAATGGAGTATAAATTGATTTAAGAATAGTAAATAGTAGTTGCAACATATCGCGAAGATAAGGAGGAGGGGGGGGGGGGTTGAACCTGTTTTGTATAGTAACCAACAAAATGCCAAATGCACTTTTCATTAGTTCAAATATAAACCTTAGCACTCTCGCCAGTCATATATGCTAGCATTGAGGTTATTACACCACTCCTGTGTTTAGTTAGAGAGTGCTATATAGAAAAGGTATGGCTAGTGGAGTGTACTGATAGCAGCGGTACTGGCGGAATGACTACTTACCAACTACTGTAGGAATGTGGGTAATTGACAGCTAGATTAACGTTATTTGTTGTAGAAATGGGCTTTAAGTATATAATGTCAAACTATTCGGAAGTAATTATTTTGTGCTTAGTAATAGCACATTATATATAAAATATTATCAAACGATTCTAATAATACTTTCATCCAATGTTTGAAATAATTACCTTCTGATTGGTGTAACTTACCTACACTTCTATCTTACACAACCTCTAGTTTGCTGTGTCGAACATCGGGAGAATTGGGAAACAACCTTGCTGGTGTCTTGAAAATAGGGAGAATTGGGAAACAACCGTGCTGGTGTTTCAAACATTCGGGAGGTTTGGGAAACAACCGTGCTGGTGTCTTGAAAATAGGGAGAATTGGGAAACAACCGTGCTGGTGTTTCAAACATCGGGAGAATCGGGAAACAACCGTGCTGGTGTTTCAAACATCGGGAGGTTTGGGAAACATCCCAAATACTGTCACGAACATGGGTTGTACAGAGCATAAAGACTTTCTCCAGCTTGTGACTTTTTGAATATTTAACTTTATCTGTTTAACAATCAGCCTAACTAATTATTACGAGGGAAAAGTATTTACATTTGAAAATGTTAGCGTTTACTTCTCTCAGAATACGGTTTGAAGTATTTCTGTGAAAAATATTTTTGAATATGAACGATTAAAAAATAAATATATACCATCTCTCAGAATGTTTAAAGATGAAAATTTTGGCATACTCGCTTCATGTTAAGAGAATCGTTCAAATATTTAGCAGCAAAATTAACATTAATTCATGTCAAATTTAATGTTTGCTAAGGTTTTCAGTAAAAATCTATAAATAATTAGTATGACACAATCGTACAAACTTTTTCACATTGTGTATTACTGCTCAATTATTTTGTTCAAAAATAAGGTTTTAGTAGGTTACCATTAAATAAGTTTTACTCATAAAAATTGACAAGCCATCTTGTTAATCACAATAATTTCTCTTTATATATGAATTTAAAACCAAATTGTTCAAATATATTTAACAAATTTCAAGTTTTCAAAAATAAATTACCTTTATCCTACCGTTAAATTATTTGGCATTTGTAAAATTAAAAATGTATTCCTGTTTATCATGAAAACGTATTAACAGATTTCCATTTGAATTTAATCTTCAAGGATGATTTCCAAAAGATTCCAATTTTCTATAATTTGTTTTAAATAAAATACATTTAAATTAATTTATTTAAGAGAAATAAAAATAAATTATTATGTAACTGAACTGAACTAAGTGCACTAACCAAAATAATTTGGTACTATATTTATTGAAGAAGGGTCTTTGGTACTACTAAATATATTTTAGAATAGAATACTAATAATAGCTAATATTATCAGATAAATATATAGATTTTCAGTGAGAATCCGTCAAAATTATTCTAATTAATGGTTTAGTCTTTCTGACTAGAGAGGATATAATATACATGTTATTATATTATTTAAAGAAACAAGATAAAGTCAATCAATAAAGGCTTAACATTCGATTTTGAAGTACAATATATACATAAAAATAATGGTTACCACACAACGATATTTTCTCTTATATCAATTTTTAGTTTAAATCCCAGGTTTCAAAAACCGACTATCAGAAAACAATTTTAAATGAACTTTTCTAGGAAAAACAAATACTCATTGTTATTTATTATGTATATCATTACATAAATATCAATTTTTAACGTAATCTTTAGATTAATTTTCGAACCATTTTAACCTTCCTAAAACCGGTGGTCATTAATCCATCCTTATATAGTTTTTCTGAGAAAATAATTAGGCCTATAAACCTATATTGATACTTATCATGTAAAACACTAACTAGGTATCCATAATGAACAAAATTGATAAAGTTATTTTTGCAAAAATATTTTATAAGCACTTTTCATCGGTTAGGTTGCCTAAATCTAAGAAATATACATAAAATAACCATTTCAACTCGAACAGTTATCAAATTATAATAAATAATCATCAAGTTTGAAATTACAACTGTCAAATATTTTCAGCCGTAATAATCTCAGACAGCTAAAGAGAGGGAGAGAAAGAATTTTCAAATTCAATTTTATAGTTTTGGCCAATATAAAAGTGTTAGGATTCATCATAATTTCAAAGACCAAATATTTTCATGACGATAATACTATATCTTTAAGACGAAGTAAAAACTGACTTCAAGTAAATTGACTTGTTGTACTAAAGTGTAATGTGACTAGTAAGGGTTCAACTATCATTTATGGACATACATTTCTAGCACAACATGGGTTTATCACATAAACAACATATTTGTAAATAACTCTATTGTAGGGCTCTTTGAATCATTTTGTTGACAAAGATACAAAAAAGGTAATTATTTACTTTCTCATATCAAGAAAGAGTATTGTGATCGTGAAGAAATTGATCTCGAGAGAGTGACAAATTTCTACTTTTTATGTGAATACGAATCCCCCCCCCTCAAAAAAAATTTACAAGTCTGTGTGTCCCCATGTTTGTTTGTATATATATCTATCCCTGGTCACGGATACAAACATGTTTCATGGATTGGTCCCAATGTACACACTTCGGTGGCCACGTGGTCTAAAGTGCTACTCTGGCAGTAGAGTAGACCGCTGATGACGGGGAGATTGAGGTTCAAATCTCAGTCTGGTGTACTGAAGTTGGTTTCCCAAAATGGTTTTCCACTCTCTCTCTCTCCACGAAAATGCTGGTACACTTCCTATAAATATAACCTCCCTGATTTAAAACCACTAGCGTAATTAGTACAGAAGCGTATAGCCCTAACAGGTAATAAAACGCTGTGCTAAGAAAAATCTATGAGTAATTTTATTGAATTCCAAATTTTTCGAAAATAGCATTGACCATTTTGTTTAAAATGCATATTTTGAGTTTGTTTGACATGATAAATAGCACTATATAATTGGTTTTTGGGCAAAAAATCGCTGAAGGGTAGTTTACCGAAGATTGATTTTAACTAAACTTTTTAATGTTTTACAAATGGTTCTAACTATTTGGTCACACATGTGTGTTTTGGGAGTGTTTGTCATGACAAAAACCTTGTATGATTTGATACCCATACATTTCTAAATCTATCGTTTAGTTAAAGAAATTAACTTATCCGGATGTGGGCCTGATTTGTTCAAAAAGTGTAGATACATAATAAATCATATTTGTTTCATTTTTATAGCATTAGAACATAGATATAAGTTGCGTTTGTCTACAATAATTTAGAAGAAAATATATTACGAGTATATCTTAAATAAAACCATTTTGTTTGATATAAATAAATAATAATCATCAAAAGTCCTGTCAACTTAGGCTACCTACGAATATAAAAAATATCAATCATTTTATTCAAAATAATTTTAATTATTTAGGGAATAGTACTTCTTTGTAACTAAAATAAATAATATATGTCATTTTGGATCACAATTAATAAAAATTAAAATCTTTCTCAAAGGAAAGCGTTAACGAAACTGTCCGAAACGCTTGTCTCACATTTGTTGATTTGATCAAATTTATGTTCAAACTTATGAAAGATATAACCAATAGAGATGAATAAATTTATGGGTAAGCTTTACAAGAAATTGGGAGTTACTTATATAATAATCAGTACTTCCAAAGCAATTGTGCCCTAAATTTAACAAGTATCTTAAAAACGACAGTAAAATCCACCACTCTATATCATAACAACATTTGCTTTTATTTCAACACCCTTTATTGCATGTTCGTGTTGTATGTATACATTAATTACGCTAACATTATAGGGATGAGGATGGTTGGGTTTTAGAGGGAATGTGCCAATATTTGAAAGGAGGGTCACTGGGTAACCATTTTAAAAAAAAACACTCTATAAGCTACATCCGACAGAGATTCGAAACTCAATGTCTCGTCATCAGTGATTTAGTCTATTGCGAGAGAACAACCTTAGACCAATGTTTCTCAAATGGAGGTCCACGGTGGTATGCTAGGTGGTCCGCAGACGGGACCGCATAGAAAATTAAATATTATGTGAAAAAGCTAAATATTAAAAGATTCAGAGGCTAAATCCGCTAGATAATATGTTACATGTGAATTGAGCATAAGTAGCAAAGTCAAATAAATGTGCTGATATTTGCTGTTAGATAATAATTATACTACGTGTTAAATTTGCATAAGAAGTAAATTCAAATAAATACGCTGTCTTTTAATGCTAGATACACACACAAATTAAAGAATTTCCGGCTTAAGCAAGTGAATATATAGGTAGTTTATTAAGGTGTGTAGTTCGCATGTGCCTCTAACATTATTAGATAGCTCACAATTTGTAAAAGTTTGAGAAATAGCTCCTTAGACCATTTGACCACCAAAATGGGAGGTTTTTATATTCATTATTTTATGTTTGTTTGAAAACATGATCCCCGGTTTTAGATGAAAATAATGTAGTACAGAGCTATCCATTACCCGTACCGGTGGTTACGCAGAATAAATGCTACGTTCATCTAGGCTGGCTTTCCGGTGACGGGATGTTGAATTTAGAATCCCACCCCTGTGTATTGAAGATGATTTTCCTAAATGGTTTCCCACTCTCCCACCATGTAAATGAGAAGGAATATATTATATATTCTTTCTTACTCATTTCTACACATTTGTGTGACTAAATGGGATATTACAAATGGGTAGTAAGACTGCGAATAAATTGTTTGGATTTTCATTAAAGTTTTGTCTGCGTATTTTATTGCAATATTTGGTAAAATAATCAAAAATATTTACCACCATCAACAACCATATTATCACATCTTCTTTGAACATTAATAACGGTAATAAGGTCTCATTTTGTAATTTAAAAAAATGTAGAATAGGAGCTAATATCTTCAGATATAAACTAAGATTTAACTTTTTGTAGAGAGGGAAGTGGGCTTACAAATTAATAGTTAGGTGTGCATTTCAAAATATAATTTAGATAGAGTATTTATAATGTTCTAAGATTAGGTATAATATGACTTTTTGTAACTTAGAGAATTGACTTGTCAAATATTTCTGTATTCTATTTAACTATTTATACCTAAAAGTTCACGATGAAATAATGAATATAACAATAATGAGAACTAATGATCTCTTAATAAGTGTGTAGTTAATTGTAGAATGTATAACTTATATTCAACATTTTGACTGCAGTATCCATATGTATGTATTAAAATAAATTAAACTAGATTAAAATAAATAATTAATGCTGACACATATATTATTGAAAGATTGCAAATTATCAAGATTGGCCTTCAAAGATAACTCTTATTTTTATATTTATTATTATTGCCAGCCTTAAGTTCATTTTGATTAAAGGTAGGACCCCATATTTCAATCAATAGTTAATCCATCTATTATATTTTGACACCATTATTAATAATCTTATATTACAGAAAATGTATCAATGTAAATATAAAACTATGTTTACTACACGCAGATGGCGGATGAACTAGCATTATGATATCAGATTATTATTTTTCTCTTAGCCATGTAATTATAGGCTTTTTTTTAGCACCACGTATATTGATAAGTTGGTATATTGTAATTATATAATAAAATGATTGAAGCCATAAAATCAAATGTGAATGTAACTTTTGAATATCAAGTGGAAGAAAAACTCAAGTTTTTTGTTCATATATATATTTCCAAACATAGGTATTAACAATTAGAGAATACGAAAGTTTTATATTCCTCATTCATAGAACTGTAAAACAAAACTAGTAGGCCTATTTAAAGATGTTATCAATCGGTTAGAGAACTAAATTTTTTTAATCTTAGTATTAATCTCAACCAATCTACAGAATATTCCTTTATCAACATTTAAACTAAGTATACCTTTATAAGTTGGCTAACTCTTATTCATCATCCTCTGCTTGGTAATATAATAGGACTAGCAAGTATGATTAATGAGATGAAGTAAAAATATCCATAAATATAGATTTCGTCGATTTTTTAATAGAATAAATTAATGTCTCTAAAACGGATTTTCTTATTGTCGCGTTTATTTGTTTCATATTTCTTAAAATATCTTATGTTAAAATAGCAGCGTAAAAATAATTGACCTTGTAAGCATTTCTAATCGAATGTAAATTCATCAAAATCACGATAAGCTAATAGTACTTTTAGAAATTAACCCACGTTATGAATTCTGAAAACTAAATATGATACTTTTATTCAGTTTTATAAACCATTCATCATGTATTATGAAACAATATTGTCAGTAAAAGCTATATAATTTTTAACTCATAACATTGTTTACAATTTTTAATAGGCCTTCCTGTTTTCATAACAATGTTAATTTGCCTATTGAAAATGTAATTTATTTCTAGACTTGTTGGAAGAAATAAAGTGAGGTTAGAAGTGAAAGAATGATGAAAATAAAGTCCGTTTCGAAGACTAAATTCCTTTCAGACACATCGACTGTCTCGCGCTTCGTGTCCATCCGCTCGACTGACCCACGGTAGCTTCCCGCCAGCCGCTGGTGGAAGTTCGCGAAGCGGACACCGACGGAGCGATTGCGGCGACTCTACTGGTTCACCGCAGTCTGTTCTCAAGGTACAGTTAAAAACTATCATCAAATAACTATTTAAAAAAATGCACTACACAAATGATAACATATTCTCATGTAAATTAAAATAGACAGTTATTTTAAAACTCAAAATTAGGTATTGAAATTGTGTTAGTAAAACAATTTTACTTAAAGAAAAATTATCCGCTGAAATTTAATATTATTTTTATAGCGATTTAATTTTCAAATTAAGATATTTATGGCATACGCCAAGTAATTATTAGGTAAATAATTACGTTTTCAACTGTAGTGGTGTTTCACCCGAAAAATATTTAATTTCTTTAAATTTAATTAGTGCAACAAATTTATTATTTTAATTTTTTTATATAAGACCTACAATAAAGAATCTTAGGGCTCTTTTTATCACAATACCACAGGAATAACAGAACAAAGGGGAGTTTCATGTCCTTTAAGAATCCTCTGTAAAATAAACCCTTTAACACTTTACTTAAAACTCATATATATATAATATGTCCCATTGTACTGCACGCCAATGACTCTTAGGAGCTTAATTTATTATCTGGACAATATGGGTTTATTTCTTCAAAAACAACACGACAAAATTAATAAGACCATGTAAGATTTAACGAATCATAATTTATCATGAAAAATAATACTTATATCTAGCACCGCGTCTTACTACCCGTTCGGGTTAGACACTTAAGTACTAATCACGCTAATGGGCTAAGAGTTGGAAAGTTTGAATAAATATGAAGTGAACCCGCATTTGCGTGGATATAGAATGGAAAACCCTTTAGGTAAAGCCCACCAACCCCCAGTTCACCCTAGCGAGAATCGAAACCTGATCCCTCATCCTTGGCAGTTTAGCTCAACACTAAAATAGAGCGTTATCTAACTACGCCACCAAGGTGGGTCTCATAAGAAATTTATGGGTTTGACATTATATTTTCTTTTTAACTGTAATAAAACCATATATTATAGATTATATTTTTCATAGACACAATTTTTTATTAGAGATACAACATATTTTCTTTTTTGGAAGTGTGACTCGCAAGGATATATCTCCTAAATATCTATAACGATGTATTCGAATGACAATATTTGAAGAATATATAAATCTAATTTATAAGAAAAAGTATAATCAACTTTGAAAAATTTCTTCAGGTAACAAATATAAGACACTAGGGCCATTGCATTTTAGATATATTAAATATTAAGAACTCTTAATCCCTCGTACTGTGTGTAAAATTAAATATTTTATGTAGTCAAACAAGATTAATCCCGAAAAAGCTAAGACATTCTCTTACTCTCCTCTTGCTTTTCGGCCACGATACAACGAAGCTGAAGCTAAGAAATAATTATCAACTTCCATGCGTAAATATCTGATCTCTCGCGATAGGACGCTAGCCAAACAATAATATGATAATTTCCTAAAGGCCGTAATAATTAATTTGTATCAATAATAATTTGATCAATTTTGAATAATATTATAGAGGGCTCATATTTCATGTTTGAATTCACCTTTTAACCAGGTTTACTTATATTATGTATGTGCGCATTCCTTTCAAAAAATGTATATTTAGGTAATGAGTAAGGATATTTTTCAATATAAATTTGGCTTCTCGAGTAAAATTTACATTTGAGGAAGTGTGGTTTTTAAGAAATTATTGGTTTTAATACTGCGATGGTTAATTTATGTGGTATGTTTTCAAAGTTCTCAAGCATTTTTTTCGAGACTTAAGCTTAAATCTCTGTGGGTCAAAGATTTAACTCTCATGAAGTAATCCGAATTGGAGGTTGAGTTATATACGACATTAAATTCATATTTCATTCAAGGTGGCAGGTGGCTCTTATTATCGTATTGAACAATATTTTATGGGCTAAAGTATTTTCATTGTTTGTCCATTAAAACAATTTTGCATTTTTTAATGAATCAATTTTGCATTTTTTAATAAATCAATTTTCTCATATATTGTATTATAATCAATTAAATCTGCAGTGAGTTTAGGTTTTAAATTTGACACAAAACTTTCATTTTATTAATTTTATTTATGTGGCTTTAGATTTGGCTGCATGTACGGGATTTGTAGTTCGCTTAAAGTAAAATATAACCATAGTTAAAACTAAATTAAATTTTTAAATTTTAAAAGGATTCTAGTTTTATGTCACCTTTTGTTCATTTATAAGATACATATTTTAAGTAATTATAATATGGTTAAAGATTGAGAAACAATTAAGGAAAAATAAACATCACTGCTTCCAGAAGGAATTCCTACCCCGACGTACTCTTAAATGGCAAATCAGATTATATCAGCATGACATTTAATTTGTCTGCCTACCGAAGCGGGCTTTAGATGTATTATTTGACATAATAATAGTGTTTGTAAAGCAGCAAAATGATAGATACTATAGATATTGCAATAATAAAGGTAATATGCTAAAATGAATATTTGTTTCTTATTCATTGACATTCACACACACACACACACACAAATCAATTAGTTGCTTAACATTTCAAAGAGTATTTAGCATCACTACAATATACATTATGACCATACTTCATAAATATCATGAAGTATGATGACACAAATAATATTATGTTTTCAGAAACTACAAGGTATTTTAGGGGGTTCTTTTCTAAACAAATTCGGATACACTTGGAACGAGGGTCATATATACGTTCAATAATCCAACGCATCGATTTGGGGAATCTCTATTTAAAGGCTTGAAAATATCTAAAGTATATATCAGGTTCAATCCAGAGATCGAACATTTACGATTGATATTTCAATATATATATTTGTATACATGTATTAAAATAAAATACATGTATACAAATATTAGATTATCCTAATATAATATGAATTATTTAACAACCATAAATGTATACATGAATCCCAGAACCTTCGTAACACCAACCCCTATTAAGTAATAAGTTTTTCTCGGGTGTGAAATATACTTATAATTGCTATGCACTGAGTCTTCCTCGACCTTGAGATACAATTATTATAATTTCTTATAGAGGAGTCTGCCTAAATATTTGGCACTGTGCCTGCCACGAGAGTGAAAAACACCAAAACTGTCTAAGTGTTAAATATGCCTAGGAAGTGAAACTCCCCGACACTACCGACACTTTCTTAATGGCGAGACTGCTTTTGAATTGAAATACACCGACAATTCCTCAGTGCTAAGTCTGTCTCAGGGATGAAATAAACAGGCATTTTCTTAGCGCTGCGTCAGTTTCAGGAGTGAAATACACAGACACTTTGTTAGCGCTATTTCGTCAGTTTCAGTTGACTGACACTTTCTTAGCGCTGAATACAACATGAGAGTGAATTACTCCAACAATTTCTGAGTGCAACTCTGTCTCAAGGGTGAAAACATCGACAAATTCTTAGTGTTGAGTCTGATAGAAAAATATTAAATAAATTGACATTTTTCTAGCACTCAGTCTATCATGGGACATCGACTGCTTCTTATCGCCAAGTCTGTTTCAGGAGTGAACTACACTGGCACTTTCTTAGCTTTGAGACGAACTTAGACGGGAAACACACTTATAATTACGTAGCACTGAGTTTGACTCAAGAGTGACATACACTGACAACTTATTAGCACCAAGTCCGTCTCGGTACTGAAATACATCAACACTTTCTAGCGCTGCTTCTGATACAAGATTAAATTACTCAACACTTTATTATCAATGAGTCTGATGGCAAGAGTAAGTAAAATACATCGACACTTTCTTAGAAATTAGTCTAATAGCAAGAGTAAAATAGATCTACACTTTCACAGCAATGAGTTTGATAGCAAGAGTAAATAAAATATATCGACACTTTCTTAGCATTGAGTCTGATGGCAAGAGTAAATAAAATACATCAACACTTTCTTAGAAATTAGTCTAATAGCAAGAGTAAAATAGATCTACACTTTCACAGCAATGAGTTTGATAGCAAGAGTAAATAAAATATATCGACACTTTCTTAGCATTGAGTCTGATGGCAAGAGTAAATAAAATACATCAACACTTTCTTAGAAATTAGTCTAATAGCAAGAGTAAAATAGATCTACACTTTCACAGCAATGAGTTTGATAGCAAGAGTAAATAAAATATATCGACACTTTCTTAGCATTGAGTCTGATGGCAAGAGTAAATAAAATACATCAACACTTTCTTAGAAATTAGTCTAATAGCAAGAGTAAAATAGATCTACACTTTCACAGCAATGAGTTTGATAGCAAGAGTAAATAAAATATATCGACACTTTCTTAGCATTGAGTCTGATGGCAAGAGTAAATAAAATACATCAACACTTTCTTAGAAATTAGTCTAATAGCAAGAGTAAAATAGATCTACACTTTCACAGCAATGAGTTTGATAGCAAGAGTAAATAAAATATATCGACACTTTCTTAGCATTGAGTCTGATGGCAAGAGTAAATAAAATACATCAACACTTTCTTAGAAATTAGTCTAATAGCAAGAGTAAAATAGATCTACACTTTCACAGCAATGAGTTTGATAGCAAGAGTAAATAAAATATATCGACACTTTCTTAGCATTGAGTCTGATGGCAAGAGTAAGTAAAATACATCGACACTTTCTTAGAAATTAGTCTAATAGCAAGAGTAAAATAGATCTACACTTTCACAGCAATGAGTTTGATAGCAAGAGTAAATAAAATATATCGACACTTTCTTAGCATTGAGTCTGATGGCAAGAGTAAATAAAATACATCAACACTTTCTTAGAAATTAGTCTAATAGCAAGAGTAAAATAGATCTACACTTTCACAGCAATGAGTTTGATAGCAAGAGTAAATAAAATATATCGACACTTTCTTAGCATTGAGTCTGATGGCAAGAGTAAATAAAATACATCAACACTTTCTTAGAAATTAGTCTAATAGCAAGAGTAAAATAGATCTACACTTTCACAGCAATGAGTTTGATAGCAAGAGTAAATAAAATATATCGACACTTTCTTAGCATTGAGTCTGATGGCAAGAGTAAGTAAAATACATCAACACTTTCTTAGAAATTAGTCTAATAGCAAGAGTAAAATAGATCTACACTTTCACAGCAATGAGTTTGATAGCAAGAGTAAATAAAATATATCGACACTTTCTTAGCATTGAGTCTGATGGCAAGATTAAATAAAATACATCAACACTTTCTTAGAAATTAGTCTAATAGCAAGAGTAAAATAGATCTACACTTTCACAGCAATGAGTTTGATAGCAAGAGTAGAATAAATTAACACTTCCTCAGCGCTAAATGTGATATAAGAGTAAAATACATCGACACGTTCTTAGCGCTGAGTCTAATACAAGAGTAAAATACACTGGCACTTGCTTAGCGCTGAGGCTGTTTCAGGAGTGAAATACACTGGCAGTTGCTTAGCGCTGAGGCTGTTTCAGGAGTGAAATACACTGGCACTTGCTTAAGGCCGAGTTTTCCTCGGTAATGAAATATGCAGGGATGCTCTTATTATTATGAGTCAGCCTCATAAATTAATTTTTCAAACTCTTTTTAATGTTGAATTTGGTTATTCACTGAAATACAAAGTTTATTCCTTGGTGCGAAGTTTATGGTTGGTGTGAATCTGCACCAAAATTGACTTAATGCCAAGTATAGCTTTGCAGTGAAATACAGACACACTCGCTTTGTGTAACGTCAATAGTGGATGCGCATCAAAAACTACTTTTCTTCCAAGTTGGCCTCAATGTTTATTTTTATTTAATCTACTTTAGCACACACTCTAACTTAACTGTGAACCAAAAATCAGATTTGTCTGGTTATTGTTGGAGGGAAACAATGTTAATACGTGCCAAAAGGCAAAGAGCTTTGTATTTTTGATATATTGTCATTAGCTGACTTTGACATGGATATTAGAAAAATATTCTGGTAACATACCATTAAAATGATGATTTAATGGGGAATTCATTTTACAAGGATTTTTTCGTTAGTTAATTTTCGTGAAAATATATACGTAATGTTTTAACATGTTTTTTGAAACTAAACTCTTAAATTAGATATTTATCTAATATATTTATTAAAAAAGCAATACATTTAGATAATCAACATAGACCTGAAAAATATATTTTAAATTTTCTTTAATTTGGATATAATTTTGGATAAATTTATTATATAATATTAATGCTATTTTACAAATTTACTTAGGCATAGCTCTTTAATAGAGATAAAAGCCAAAAATATTACCAAAGATAACTTTTATAAGGCGTAAGTTCCTAAATACCTAATCTCCTTTCGTAAAAATGATTAAATGTTACTATACAAGATTAACATAATATATGAAATTAACATTAATAATTTCCCAAGTGTTAATTTAAAAAATAATTTGATCTTATCCCTATTAAAATCAAATTATATTAAAACGCATATATTATACTTATTGAATATGGTTCTTTATAACCAATGTTCTAATTAGTAAAATTATTATTTATCTACCGATATGAACTTGGCATTGTTTTATTATAACAAATTTATATATTTTACATTAATATTCAGTCGATTATTAAACACAATATTTTGGTTTGGTAATAAAATTTTGTTTAATTATTGTACTAAAACATATATTAATATTACATAAAGGATATACATAAATGGATAGGTCTTACGACTTTTATTAAGCTCAATGATAAACGTGTCCTTTCTACTAAATGAAACTAAGCTTAGTGTTAATTATATTGATTATCAAATTAGTGTAATCATTAAAATACAAAACGATCCTCTGGAACATTTGTAAAGGGCAATTTTGACTAAAGTCTAACTATTAATTTATAACAATATGTAAAAGCAAAGCGTATGTTTTTCCAAACAATTAATTTTTAAATCATGGGTAAAATAATCAAGATAAGTGACAGTAAATTTATCACATATCCTTTAAACGCATTTAATTCCGATACAGATTAGGAAATCTCCATTTTTATCAAAAAAGAACATGATAATATTTCAACAAAGACTACCCAAGATCGTATAAACTTTGTTAACCTTATTTTAGTTCTATTTGGCAATATTACTGCTATCCGTTTTGTTGGCCGCATGGTCTAAGGCGCTATTCCCGCAAAGGAATAAACTGCCGATGACAGGGAGATCATGGATCGGTCCCGTTCAGGTGTACTGATGGTGTTTTTTCCTAAATAGTTTCCAACTCTCTCTCCCCACTAAAACGTGGGTAGCCTTCCTCTAAATTT
The DNA here is from genome assembly GCA_901482245.1 of Timema douglasi. NCBI lineage: Eukaryota > Metazoa > Arthropoda > Insecta > Phasmatodea > Timematidae > Timema > Timema douglasi. The sequence goes on along the minus strand of CABEEJ010000951.1, from coordinate 135,898 downwards.
AACCTTTCTCATCACTTACCCATTAGCGTAATTAGTACATAATCGTATATTACCCAAATGACTAGTAAGACATGGTATTAAAAAAAAAGTACTGTTTAATTAAAACGACCAAACTTTATATAAGTAATATTTTAAATGAACGGTTTTCTTGCGATTTTATATCTTATGACTTGAACAAATTTCGGTAGTTTTAATTTACACCCTATTAAAATATAGCTTATTTAGGTTTTAATATTTTATTAAATCATATTTCGGCTGAGCTACTTTATTTTATCGACTCAAAGAATGAACATTCAAAACTACAGTAAACGTGATACGTGAATATTTTGTAACAATAGAATTAATTGAAGGTTTCTCTTGTTAACCCTCTAAGCTTATTTATTAGATTTAACATAAATTCCAGCATTAAATATGCCAATAAATTTGAAATACCAATAATCTGTCGCGGTTAATAATGCGGTGTTATACTCGTACCAAATGTAACCAATGAAAATCTCTTTGTAATTAGCTCACAATAAACTACTGTTTATTTTGTTTTTCAAAAAAATTAAAAATTGTTATTTGATGATTATAGAAATGTCTATTTAAAAATATGTGTAAGTATACACACAAAAAAAACTACAGCAATTAATAATTGACACCTTTTGTTAGACTTTTAATAGTTATTACATATTATACTCTGGAATTAACTACCATTTACGTTTTGTAATAATTAGTAATTTTTCCTTTACTTCATAAAGAGCTAAGCTATACCCTGATTTTGGTTGGAAGAACAGTAGAGAAATTTCAAACATATTTATTTGCGGCCAACATTGATCATATTTTACTGCATTATTTGTGTTATTCTATAGAAATTGATGATATCTATCAAAAATGACAGCTGCAGATAATATTACTTTCTGTATGAATATATTAAAATTGTTTTAGTAACTTTAGTAACTAACTTCTACTGTTCTTGCTACCAAAATCATACTTTAGAGTCAACTCTAACCAAATCAAAAATAGTTATAGCAGCAAATATATTCTGTGCTATTAAATATACTCTAGTTTATTAAATTTATTATATTATTTCACATAAGCGAATTAATTGTAAAAACTTTTTAATTCTTTTAAGTTTCGGTTTATTGAGTGGAAAATAGTGGTATTCTATGATTAATATAAAAGTAAATATTTCTTACATTTATATATTGGTAAGGCTATATTAATTTTGTTGATATAATACATAACATATCTATGTACCTATTTTTTTTTAATAATTATCTTTCAAATATGACATAGTTCAAAAATTATATATTTAAATTCATTCGGCTTGGACATTATTTTATTTTGTTTATTTAAAGCGCTTTATCACTATTAAGTGTAAAAATTTATTTTTATCCAGTTAAATTGTTTTGAATAATTTTACTACCATACAAATCAATTTGATATAACTATTATGTATTTATTTGTAGTAAAACAAACCTGCTATAACAGTTAGTACACATTTATGATTAATTAATCATTATTTAAAGTTGAATATTTGAACACACATTATTTTCTATAAATAGTTTTGAGACATAATAGACTAATTGAAGTTTTGGTTTTGTGATAAAGATAAACATATAGATACTAGAAAAAAATGTTCAACAAATACATATATAAACATTATATAAAAAGCCTAGTCATGTAATATTTTCGGAGTGATATCTGTATTGTAACTTTAAGGCCCAATAATGTAATCTGATAATTTACCAAAATTTAGTAATCAAGTATTTTTTCTTGTTTCAAATAACAAGAATGTAAAATTTATAAATAAATTATATTCAATTTCCCTAAGGAAATAACATTAAAATACTTAAATTATTACTCAGAAATAGTATATATATATTTTTAAAACAAATACCATATCTAATGCAATTATATATTGCTTGGAATTTTAGTATCTAGACAAAAACTAAATATTAATCAACATAAAAGATTATAACAATTTTTTTAGCAACAATATTAAACAGTCACAGCAGTAGAACAAGATAATGAGTAATTTATCTAAACTATTTAGTTAAAAAATAATATTTTGAAAGCTGTTAAATATTTTATTACTTTGACTTAAATCTATTTCACTTCTACAAAGTTAAGAAACTTCTGTAATTTTATTAAAATTATCTGGCTATTGAGGAAATAATGGCTGTCCAATATTATTTATCAACCATTCCTCGTGTATTATTCAAAACCAAAAGTTTTATATTGATCTTAAAAAAATTTCAAATATCTTATTCAAATGCATATTTATTGTAAGAACTTTAAATTTTATGTTTCAGAAATTACAATCTATTTAAAAAGTTTAAAAATATTAGCCATCTATAACTACCTGTTATCGTTATTGAATGGTCTCAAAATCGTAAATCTGATTCTTATGATATTGTAATATTATTTTACCGCATCCGACCTATCTATAAGCGTAAGTTTAAATGAAAGGACAACAAATCAACTACACATAACACCGTTGATTTATTGAAACCAAATTTTACTCCTCAACCAAAGTGAATTAAGATGCGCTAAAGCCCTACCTTGCTTTGAGCAGCATAATCCAGGGCCAGCATGCAATCGTTGTAACCATTCTCTGTTTTGATCGTTGTATTCATAGGGTTCCCTGGAGCACAGAACTGCCCCAGTTGACTCACGGACTCTCTATACCAAGGGTACATGCTGCTTGTAGGGAGTATTTTACCGATCAAAACGAGAACTCGAGATTTATTAACAAACACTATCTTCTGACGGAGATATTTTTACCTTAATATGTTCATCATTTTTTCGCAGTCCCTACACTAGAGTTATGTTTATTACTTTATAAGTATAATGCAGTCACAACAATAATATATTTAATATTTTAAAATAAACAAGTGTGAAATATTAAATAGCAACACACTTTTAATAATAAATGCGATATTTAATATATTAATTTTGCTATTTAAATAATTATTTTAGAAGTAATCATCAGACAAGTTCAAAAAAGATTATGTTTAATTATTCTTTTATAAAAGAGATTTATATATTACTTGTAGGCTTATTAAATATTATATCTACTGTCACATCCAAGGGAGATTCACACATTCTATTTTCATATCCAATACCAAACAATGTTAACAAACTTTATGTAAATTCTATGTTTTTTATGTTAAAATGTTTTGAAGATGACAGCGAATCCTATAGTATAGTAACAAATAATTAAAATTTAATATGATAAATAATATAATTTATAACACCAACAATTTTTTTTTCCACTTATTTAAGAAAATGTCCTTTAGATTTCCTTTATATGGCTGTTAAATATTTGATTTATTTCTTAGCAGATAAACATTAACTTTTGGGATCTTCGACCAATGTTGATCACTTGATATTTTGTTAAATTTTAATTTGTTTTGAAATAGTTAGATAATCTTTGTTTGGTCCTATATCACAACACTTGAATTAATATTTCACTAAGTTTACTTTTCTTCCTTAAACACAGTGCTGACGAGCTGATGTGCTCAGAGATAAGTTACTTTTAATTACTTAATTCGGTTTAGAGTTCGTACTATGGTCTTACTTTCCACAAGATACACAATATAATTTAATTTCTAAATATGTTGTTTGGGAGTTGAATAATCCTTTAACTAAATATATTTTACAGAACGTCTCAGCCGGTATTCAAACCTTAGACTAAACAAAATATTTGAATCCTGTATTTGTATTTTAAAAAATTAAAAACTTTTAAATAAAAGTAAGTTTAAGAATAGCCATCGTGAATGACAAAGATTTGTTAATAGTTAAATTATGTTAATTAAAAGTTAATCTCATTCTTATATTTTTTAATGAGATGGCACATAACTCATTAATAAGAATACCGCACACAATCGGCATTCAGTTTGTGGTGCAGATATGCGGTATATTATAATAAATATTAATCTGTCATTATTAACACACATGAAATCACAGATTGAACTGTAAATTAATTTTCTTCTAATAACATGCCAGCTAACGAAATGTACGTGTGATTTTAATGCGATTTTCAAATGGCACATTTAACTTTCACTTTGTTATTATAAAACAAAATATAATATTTGGACGCTTTCATATAAAAAATCCTTTAACTTAAATTATGAAATATTGTTGTACTCTATAAGCGGTTTCATCTATTTATAGTCAGTTTTTTTTAACAGGCCATTGTTTTTACAAATTGTCATTTTTTTACTTTTAGGTTTATGCTCTTACACAGGGCTATTTTCACTTAGTTTAACTATTTTGTAAAATAGAATATTTATTTACTCCGCAATAAATTCTAAAATAACTTTCTTTGGTCATGCGCAAAAGATAAAAGTGAATTTAACCTGTTTTACTGTATAACACGTGTATAACTTTGCTCACGTGGTTTGTCATTCATTGTTTCATTGCCAAATAAATATTATTAATCTTGAATCTTCCTAATCTTTATTTTTATAGACTTAAGCTGCATAAAACATAAGAAAAAGCACAATACTTTTCAGTGTTCAAAATAGGCGCGCACAACTTACGTTAATATTGGTCACACGACGTTGCATTGTTGGCAAAGTTACGTAGTTTTGGATGAGCTTTCGTTGAACAATAATAATACTACTAATATTATGGTCAGTGTTAGTTTCAAATGTTATTATTTTTCAATTTTTGTTTACTTTTATTAAAACCAAATTATGTTCCCGACGCACAAAAATAAATGTAAAAACATCACCTTTTATATACTCTAATTACGCTGCTTGATATTTTTTTATTGCTCTGCCTACCTCGGAGACAAATCCACTTCGAAAAGCCGCGCCGTTCGATTTTTGAATGCCTATCTTTTCGGTTCAAGTTTGACGATCGTAAAGGGGGTGTGAATTATTGTTGAGACACAACGCTTTAGAGAACCATGCCACGAGCTACTTCAGTGCATAGCACAATATACAGAAAGCATTTTAGTCAGTAAAACATGTCCTAAACATTATATTCACGACTTCGGTTACTCTCGGCTACCTCCCTTCGGCAATTCTCGCGTCCCACAAGGCGGTGAGGGTGTCCCCCCCCCTCTCGCTCTCTCCTCTCCCCTCCCCCTCACGTAACAACTCGACCGCCCAGTCGCCGGCTGCTTCCCTGCGCGCCAACTCTTCTTGCTTGTGCACTCGACACCACTTGCAAGGAAGGAACAGCCCGGAATCAAGATCACATGAACTGATAATTCCTACTTCACACTCACAAGCTTTCCCCCGCTCTCAATCCCTCTATCGGCATTTGTTTGTATTAGCGATACTCGCTTGCCATAGCATCAAACAATTGTTGGACCTAACATAAACCACAATAGGTTTGGTCAAGTCTCATGAACTTTCATTCCGAGTCCGGGGTTCGATGATTTCCGTAAACAAATCTTATAATCGCTATATGACTCCTACCCGCCACGGTGGCGTAGTTGGCTAAACCGCTTGTCGTGATGAGCTCGACTGCTGAGGACAGGGAGATCGAGATTCGAATCTCGGTTTGGTGAACTGAGGGTGGTATTTCTTAAATGGTTTTCCACGCTCCCTCCACGCAAGTGCGGGTTCACTTCCTCTATTTCAACCTTCTCAATTCCTAATCAATTAGAGTAATTAGTACTTAAAGCGTATAACCCGAACGGGTAGTAAGACGTGGTGCTAATACAGTATTATTATTATTATATGACTCGGCATTATGTTATGTGTACATTGTACAAAGGGGAGATCTTTTCGTACCTTATTCTGTACTGAATTCAATACATGTCCACTATTTTCGTGTGCAAGGCCAACTATCATGATGACTAGTAGATAAACTAGTATGTATCATGGAAGTTGGTTCGTAATTGGTTAGCAGTGCAGGTCATAGTTTTCACAGATGTTTAAATACAGAGGAATGGTCAAAAGGTATTAGAGAAGACAAATTAAACACCGATTGCCTTGGATTTCAAACAAAAGTAAAACAAAATATCCTTGTTTTGATAAGGACTTGGTTAGAAGTGGTTTCATATCATGTTTTTGATTAAAATGCATCCATTAAAGTTCCTCAAAAACAAACACACACGCATATATATATAGGCTGGAGCATTTAGAATGTTACAATATTTTTTCTATGAAACAACATATCTTAGAGAAAAAAAAGTTTCGAGAAAAGAGATAGTTTTGAGGGGGAAATCGAATACTATTTTTTAATCATCTATTTGGTGGATATTTAAAAGTCATTTCTAGGTCAACTCTGTTTTTTTAAATATAAACTTGTAATCTCTATTACGGTCAACGCAAAAAAAAAGAACTTTTGTCTTAAACATTTTTGGTACAGTTTTAATTTTCAAAGCTAATGAGATACCCGTCTAAACATATTCCAGGATCAACGCCGGGGACGTGACGAATGTCTGATCAGCTATGTGTTGACTTAAATGTTGGTTAAATGCTCCAAGCGCTTAAAGTAAATGTGATTGGCTTAGTAGATATTGTGTGAAAAATGTCAAAATCACAAAAACTTTATTAATCTGGGGCTATAAGGTGTAAGCATATATATAAGTGCAACATTAACAACAGTGATGTTGATTAAATAAGTGGCCTGATAGTATAGGCCTATTACGTCATTATCTGGGGGTCCCGGGTTCAATTTCCGGCTGGTATCAGGGGATATTTTTTAAAGTGGAATAATTCTAATGTATTATTATTATTATTATTATTATTATTATTATTATTATTATTATTAGCACCGCGTCTTACTACCCGTTCAGGTTATACGCACTTACGCTAATGTGTAATGGTAGGGTGATCGTGAGATGAAATGGAGGAACTACAGTTTAACGTGGAATCAGAACCACGGTGGAGGCCTGGCATTCCCCACATTCACAAGATGTCTTGTCAGAGGTGAAGGAATGGTTTGGTAATCAGATAAATCTGTGCCAGGACCGAGGATTGAACCTGGATTATGTTAAAACAAGCATTACATTCGCTTTGAAAGTTGAGACTTTTCAAAAAACGTTTGAGCCAAAAGTTTATTGTTGCTTTTATTTATATTTATTTTTTGCGTAGAATAAGATTCCGTAATAAAATAACACAGGTTCCTTATAAAATAAAGCGTTTGCTTTAAATGAATTAGAATACTTTACTAAATACAAATTAAAAAATAATATCCCTTTCTCCTTCGAAACAAGTATTCTTTGTAATTTTTTTTATGTTTTCTAGAAAAAATGGTAAGACTTTAAATGACCCACCCTGCATAACACACACATACATATATACATATATTAAATGTATATACGTATAAATATAGAAATATTAATATACATATTTATGTATATTTAATTTTAATCCTAATATAATTATCAAAACAACGCTCGTTGGATTTTTGGTAATAGCTTCTTCTCTGGTTATTTTGCAATATTTACAATAATTAATTCAGCAATAGATTACCTACGTAATTAAATTATAAAATATCCCTCGTGCGTATAGGAGAGTACTTCAGCTAAAAGTTCTTAAATTGTGGGTTGAGACTACTCAAGGGGCCATCAAAAATATCAGGGGGTGCAACAAACCATTTGCAACCACATAGACTATTTGTGAATCAAAATTTTCAACATTGGTTGTAATAAAAGAATACCGTTCTTGACTAGAAGCCGTGTAAAAATTTCCATAAGACTTTTTCCATCCAATGCAAAGCCATGACTGAAATAATCAAGATGAGCAAGTTCATCAACCTCATTAAATATTTATGCAATTTTTTTTAAAATCTTACTCTTACAACTCGTTATGTTTATACGCTTATATATTAATTACAATAATGTTTTTAGGGTTAGGGAGATTATGTTTATAAGAAGTGTTCCAGCATTTGCGTGGAGGGAGAATGTTAAAACGTTTTGGAAAAACGATCCTCAGTATATCCGACTGAGATTCGAACCTCTATCTCCCCTCTATCTGCAGTCTAGTCTACTGTTAGATCAGAACGTTAGCCGTGCAGACACTCAATTGGGCCTTATGATCATTACTAATTATTTGTAGTTGTCACATTTTCTAATACAAATACTTATTTATCCTACAGTAGCCCCCTGACTTCTTTGGTGCTGACTGACAGCTTTGAAAAGTTACCAGACCAAATTATGTATCCCTACGCTGAACCATATGATCTGCAAAAACATGCGTTTATCAGTTGTAACTTCTGACGGTCAAAATTTAGGTATATACCTAAATGTTGACTGTCAGAAGTCAGTTGTGAGCTGTCAGTCACCACCAAAGAAGCCATGGGGATACTGTATATATTATATCTGCTGTCAACATTCCTTTTCTCTACTAATACAAAGCCTACAACGATGAATAAGTTATCAGGGGATAGGATTTCTACAAACTTCTGACATAGCATACTCAGTTTAAGTTAAAACACATCGTTCGCTTAAAATTTAAATCAAAGGGAAAATATAAATTCAAGATGATTGCATTCTGACACCAAATATTGTATACAAAGTGGTATAGTAAATTTTAAATACGTTCACACTAATAAACTCTATGCTATTTTGTGTATACACTTCGCTGAGTATTTAATTTCAACAACCCAACAAAAGACAATGTGCTAAAGTTTTGCAAGGGTTTACTGATATTGTAGGATTTTGGTAGGAAGAACAGTAGAAGTTAGTTAACAAAGTAATTAAAACAATTTTAATATATTTATGTATCAAGTCATGTTATTTAGAACTGTAACTTTTGATAGATATTATCAATATCTATAGAATGACATACATAAGGAAGTAAAATGTGATTTGTGTTGGCCGCAAATTAATATGTTTGAATTTTCTTTACTGTTCTTCCAACCAAAATCAGGGTATATATATAATCATGCATGCAGTTATATTTAATGAAAATAACATTTGTGTGATTTACAAAATATCATATTGTAGCGTGTCAACCAAATGGATGAACAGCTACAAGAAAATATTTAATATTTTGTTGATTTTGTGCAAGATAGAAATTATATCAGCATATTTAATATAAACTGTCTCTAAAGTTATATCTTCTGATCTACTAAAGTTACTTATCGTCTTACCTTCTAACACGTGGTTGGTCAAAAATATTGTCTTTTGATAGTTACGGTATTAAATATCAAAGAAGAGGACTAATATTATGGTGTTTATGAATAAAATACTTTTGCACTTAGCTTTTCCCGGTGGATGATACCTCATAGACGTACGTACGCCAGCCACGTGGTCGACGCACACGAAAAATAGTAAAAAATACATCTATATCCTTGCTTCTCATAAAAATAACAGTGGATATTAAATAAGTAAATTAATACAGATACATTTTGATATAATATACTTGTGTACAAGCTCACCCCGGCCAGATGTTTGCAGATATCACTATCACTCTTTTAAGAAACACGAAAGTGTCTGTCATGGCCGACTCGCGTGTGCCGTGGCTAGCTCAGCTGGGCCTCTAATTTTGAAACGTGTGAGTAGCGATTCGCTAGCGTATGTCTCTCATCTCGCAAACCCCTAATTTTGAAACTTCTGCGCTGCAAAAACTGACGTCACACGATCGAATAGCGAGCGGATTCTACTCGCCAGCCTCACACCGTGCGGATGGATGCCATCCCCCTTTTCGGTTGCAGCTTTCTGAGAGTGATTTTGTTGAAATAAACCTACCATGGTACAAAATAGGTTTACAGAAGAAAAGAATATGATTGCACTTTATGCAATCCTTCAATAAAATATTTGTTTGGGTGAAAACATAATTATATATATTAATTTTTGCAAAATTTTCAAACGTCAATTTAGTTCAGTCGGTAACATGACCGTCTCATGACCTAAAGTTCGCGTGTTCAAGTCCTCGCAACTCTAGTTTATCTATTTTTTATTTATTAGACTTTAAACGTTAATTTTAAATGATCGTATTAGTAAGCATTTAATATGTTTTTAAATATATTTTATAGAAGTAAACACGGTATTTTAGCCTACGTAGACTAACATAATAGTCCTTAAATTATTATTATTATTATTATTATTAGCACCGCGTCTTACTACCCGTTCGGGTTATACGCACTTACGCTAATGTGTAATGGTAGGGTGATTGTGAGATGAAATGGAGGACCTACAGTTTAACGTGGAATCCGAACCACGGTGGAGACCTGGCATTCCTCACATTCAATTGTCCTTAAAAATAATGTAAAAAGGTATTAAATTAAAAACACTAGGCCTAGACTAATTTTGAAATTTTGTATTTAGGTGATTATTTAAATTTATATTAATGGGGTTTATGACATAAATTTGTACACATTTTAAAATAAAGCTAAGTAAGCTAGTTATTATTCGCATAGTAGAAATTTTCAGGGTATATTTATGTTTTAAAAATAGTTTCGAGAATAAAATAATATATTACTGAATTCTAATTACGAAAACGTGATTTAAATTCAGACAAAAAATTAAAATATTTTACATGGGGTGGGATTGAACCCGTGGAAACCTGAATGTGGGTCAAATACGCTACTATGTGTGCCAAAGTGGATAATTACGGAGAAAAACGGTTTTATTTATAGTGAAATGACTTTGAGAAAACTTTGAGAAAATTTTGAGACAACAAGCTTAGCTGTATAAAACTGGAAGATGGTTTCCCAATGATACTAAACAAATCGTTGTATATGATGCACTTAATACAATAATAGTGTCTACCTTCAGTTACGTATCTTGTATAATGGCGTGTTGTGGCATCTCATCGCCTCAATCCTTTGGCACGTCATGGTTTTACAGTGTTGTCGGATTGAAAACTCAGTCGCAAAAGAAACAACACTAACCGACTCTCACGACAGTAGAAACCTTTCAAAATTAGCTCTTTTTCAATACAGCCTGCGATTTGCGAGTTCATGAGTTGCGAGTTAGCTCAGAGGCGAGTATTTTCGCAAGTTTCAAAATTAGGGGCCCTGGTGAAAAAGAACTAAAGTTGGGGGATCGACTCAAAGACCTGTTGCGCACATAGTTACACTGGTGGTTAATTGAAGAACTTCTGATTTGATTCATTTGTTTCCCTTTTCTCCCCACTTTCATACTCCTTTGTTTCTGCCTGTTTTTACATAATTTATTTTCCCATTTCTTCTTATTCTTGTCCTAGCCAGGTTGAGTATCTATATAGGCCGGCCAGAGATTTCAGATCAGAGAAAAGTTCCACAGCGAGTTGAGACAATCAGGAAAATTCGCCCGGCACCTACACGAAGGATCATGGAGACTGCGGCGTCAGATTCACCACCTTCAGCCGTGACGATAGGATAATGGATCACCCGACCCTACTCGCCGTAAACATGGACAACGGACTCTGCGGTATTAGTATCCAGTCATCGTCGCCAAGTCTTTACGACTTGGACTCTTGTAAAGTAGTTTAATTATGCAACCCTTTCTTTAAAGGAAAATTATATTTTATTATCTAGAGAGAAGCCAATTTTGGTTTTGGAAATATGTCAATTAGAATGTTTTTTTGATTTAACTAATTAGTATCTCAACTTCAACATAGAAGTTTTTACTTAGTTAATTTATGTGTCATTTGGCACGGTTCTTACGTAAAAGCCTCTGGCTTAGAATGTTGTTATTTAGTTAGGTGACTTAGACTAAGTCACAAGTTTAATACAACCTTTTACCGGATTAATCATGACGTTTAGAACGTCATGAACATTAGTTTTTTTTATTGAGGGCTACCACCAGGATGTCTTTTTCTTTTGCCTTTTCCGGCTCAGTTAAAAGTGATACAGATTTTCTAGCAGAGTATTAGCTTAGTGGCGCAACCCAAGGAAATTACCCTAGGATCATTGTGGGGTCCGCGCAAATCATTATATTTTTATATTCGCCTGTGTCTAGGCTTTTGATTTAGTATTGGTATTAATAGATATCAACGTACTATATTATGCTCTGGCAGTACTATAGGGGAAAATGACCAGCAGTAGTACTTTAGTGACGCCTGTTTCATAGCCTTCAATTAGTTGGATTTATCAGCTGAGGATCCATCATAGTTTTATGGATACCTGTTAATATTCAACCCTACTGAGTGAGACTGTGTAAATGTTATATTCTTTATTTGCTCTCCACTAATTGTTCTTTAACTCCCTATTTTTAGAAACGCTTTTCACTGTGACCAGTTTTGAATTGGTACACCATGCGTCAACATGTGGCCGGGCGACTGTACTGCCCTGGTACCACAAATAATCTCTCTAGTTCATTTGTGTCGGAAGAAAGTATATTCACTCTGATATCCCTGTAATCATGTAAAACTTGTATTTTTGACGATTTGTTTAATTGTTTACTATAATAAATCTATTTTGACTCTGTTTTTCTGAATATTATTTGTACCCCGTAGGAAGAGCGGGTACTATATATATATATATATATATATATACACACACATGAGATTTTGTAAATCATACAAATGTTATTTGTAATAAATATAATTGCATGCATGATTTTTTTTTGCTATAGTCAAATTCATTATTTCTAAATCAAATTTTATCTAAAACTGTTAGAAAAAAGAATACCAAAATATGAATAATTGACTTAACTTAACCATTATTGATAGAGGTCGGTAATAATTAGGTCTTATGGGAAGGAGTATGAATACAAAAAGTTTAAGAAATATTTGCTATATACAATATATTTTCGAGCTTAATATGAGACAGACTTACATCCTAAGGATAATCCTAAACGATCAAAGCTTATTTAGATGATATAGCTTATTTATGTTTTTAAAAGAATAAATCTAACTATATAGTTAGCTAATATCGTCAACATGATCGGCTCTGATATGAAAGTTCAATTTTCGAATAGAATATCTCGGTTGATGGCACTTGCAGATTGTTTTATACATTAATTTTTAACCACACCTATCTCGGTGGAGGGGTTAGCTAACGCGCAAGTAACGTGTTGAGCTAGACTGCCGAGGACGGGGCAATCAAGGTTCGAATCTCACTCTGATTAACTGGAGGTGGTTTCTCCTAGATGGTTTTCCAATCTCCCTTCACGCAAATGAGGGTTCACTTCCTCTAAATTCAACCTTCCCTATTTCTAGTCTATTAGCGTAATTAGTACCTAAGCATATAACCCTAAACGGGTAGTAGGACATGGTGCTATAAAAAATAACCACGTCCTACTAGCCATCTAGACTTTTAACCACACTAATGTTTAATTACTCTATGTCATTATTAACTTGAAAGTTCATTGCCACACTTACAAAAGTAAGCCAGCTATCCCTAATTTGATCTAGTTCCATTCAGCCCAACTCATTGCACCCTGTTCCCATCTTGGTTAGTTCCATTTAGTCCAACTCATTGCACCCTGTTCACATCTTGGTATAGTTCAATTCAGTCCAACTTCATTGCACCCTGTTCACATCTTGGTATAGTTCCATTTAGTCCAACTCATTGCACCCTGTTCACATCTTGGTATAGTTCAATTCAGTACAACTCATTGCAGCCTGTTCACATCTTGGTATAGTTCCATTCAGTCCAACTCATTGCACCCTGTTCACATCTTGGTATAGTTCCATTCAGTACAACTCATTGCATTATAACTGTTTCAGGTCCATTCTAATGTTATCCTCCCATCTGAGTCTATGTCTTCCCAGTGGTCTCTTCCCATTGGGCTTACAAGTTATTACCCTGAACGAACTTCTAGAATCTTCCTTTCACGCAGCATGTCCTGCCCATCATAACCTACAAGCCTTGACTATCTTAACAAAGTATTTTGATAAGTACAGGGTGTCTAACCGATCGTTATGTATCCTATTCCACTCCCCAGTAACCTCATAACTTTGTAAACTAGATATTTTCCTAAGAACCTTGTTTTCAAACATTGATTTTTTTTTTCTTCGTATAAGGTAACATACCACATTAAGATATACCGGTAGAAATATAGTATTGAATATTCTTAGCTTAACATTCCTTGAAGGCAGGCGAGATGACACTGACCAAGTTCGACTGTTTTATTTTCAAAGTTTCTAATCTAATATGTTTGTTGCTTGTAAATATGGCTCATAAATGATTTAACTCATTATCCAATTAGAATGAAGTTGCTCGAAGTAATCTCTAAATTATCATCTCCAATCTTTATTCTCTTTGAGATCATATACTTGGTCTTTTCAGCGTTTATTTTTAGACCTATTTCCTTATTAGCTTCTAATGCAATTTATGCATTTATTGCAACAACCTCCTTACTAATGTCCAACCAATACGAATCATATGCGTAGACTAATAGCGCTATGGTACCATTTAGTGGTAATCCTTTCCTACACTCTTGTGTTACCCTAATAGCACACTTTAAGAATAACTTATTATAGGCTAATGGGGAAATTGCAAATATTTTTTCCACCCATTATGTATTTCAAAAGTGTATGATAAGTGACACTTAACCTTTACCCTGCTATGCATATCAGATAAACATAACTTAATCAGAATGTCAAGTTATTTGGGTGTCCCAAATTTAACTAAAATTTACTAGAATTTATTTATTTTACCTGAATCCTATTCGTTTTAAAACCCATGCATAATTGATTAACTGTCATGCTGTATTCCCCCTTTTATTCTAATATTGGTTGAATATTTAAAATAGGATCCGTTGTTGGTAAATATTAGTAAATTATAATTTTTAAGAAATATATCATCTTGTTCATGATGTATGAGTGGAAAATCATTGAGGTAAAGCTTGACATAGTACACCTGTGAAGTGTTTTAAACCCTAAGCTCCCCATCATCGGAAAACAAAAAAAAAGAAGAGCTAACATTAAGTTTGTTGCTATGGGGTGATCTAGTGGTCTAGGGATAAGGTGTCAGACTTCTGTGCTGGCGGTCGGGGTTCAATGCTCGGTCCCGGCACAGATTTATCTGATTACCAAACCCTTCCTTCACCTCTGACAAGATGTGTATTAATTACAACTTGTGAATGTGAGGAATTCTAGGCCTCCACCGTGGTTCGGATTCCACGTTAATCTGTAGGTCCTCCATTTCATCTCCCAATCACACTACCATTACACATTAGTGTAAGTGCGTACAACCCAAATGGGTAGTAAGACGCGGTGCTAATAATAATAATAATAAACGTTTATACCTGATGCAGGTTTCCACAATATGGTTTTTCATGTTCTCTATAGGATATTTCTGATGAATCTCCTTTTTCCTGACGTCATCATTTCTGGCCCTAAAGTTAAGTCATAAATAAAATAATGTATGATACACTATTAATAAGTGGATCTAAATATAAGATATAATAACTTTTAAAAAACTTACAATTATTTGATAATTTTGATAGAAAACTCATAAAACATGTCCGAAGTTATATAATCTTGTTAAGTGAACTGTTTTTTATTAAATTCATTTGATCTCTCCTCTGACCAATTTTGGGTACATTTATTATAAAAGTGTATATTTCTCACCCCCATCTTTACAGTTGTAAGTAAGACCGACACTCAGCATCCCTATACCGGAAAAGAGACCCTTATTTTGTTTGGAGCTGTCTCTAAAAATAATGTACTACTAAACATTGTGTCTCTAAGTTATTAAATATAAATCTATACTCTTTAATCCGTAATGACTGAATAACAAAAATTGTTAACTCTACCTGCCAAATTTATACAATCTTTGGGATCATTCAAGTTTCTGAATAGTTTGTTTATAAAAAGTAACAACACAGACTAAAGATCACGGCTTACTAACACGCATTTGTAATCGATGAGTGTCATTCGAACATGAACATTTTACTGAACAATTTTAAAGGGTGTATAATTATAGATTATAAATAGTGATTCAATTATTTCAAATACTTACAGCTCACGAGTTATAGGTCAAACTAGATAGTCTATGTTTTTTTTTTGCGTACTTGATATTTTATGCTTTTTGTGTGCCATTGTTTATTTATGTCTGTGACTGAAATTTAATGTAAATAGAGATTCATATGAGGTGTATACAATGAGATAGTTATAATGTTAATACTATTATTAATACTAATAATATTATTATACATTTTAATATAGATATTTATAATATTGTATATATTATAATTCTTAAAAAATATCTCATTTATACATTAAACAAAAACCTACTCAGCTTCTTACATCGACTAATATAATATGATTAGAACAATTTAACGCGACTTATAATAATGACGCCAACCTGCTAGACCTTGCTTTTGCTAATTTCCACCACACCTTGACATCTCATAGCTCTCAATCAATAGTAATACTTAGCAACGCGTCTTACTACCCGTTCGGTTTGTACGCTTAAGTACCAATTACGATAATGAGTTTGTAATAGCGAAGGTTGAATATAGAGGAGGTGAACCTGCATTAGCGTAGGGGGAGGGTTGAAAACATCAAGGGGAAAACCATCCCAGTTCACCCAGTGAGATTAGAATCTTTATTTCCCCCTCCTCGGCAGTCTAGCACAACATGAAACTAGCGCGTTATACCGAGGTGGGTGTCAACCACTAGTAAATATTGATATAGCTAATCCACCCTAATTGAATACACTATATGAACCAATCGCATCTAAAAATAGTGCTACCACAACTACATGTATATATTATGCATGTGCTGATTACTTACATCTTTACACTAATATACCGCTGATTGGTCTTATATATTTATTCAACTACTGATGTTAAACTGACCACAGATAATTTCATTCCGATTTATTTTTTGTTTATTGTTAATGCTTTTTAGATAGGCCTACATACTCTTTACTACTCTTTAGTTATGTTTTGTTATTGTTTAATCTCATCACTATTATTTTCTATTTGATTCGTAACTAATCATTAGTAAATATAAATATTTAGCTATGATTGTTTATCTTATTTTCTCATGTAGTTATACTTATTTGTAAGGTACTTGTGTACTTTTCAGTGCTGGCCTGTCATAGGTCTCACGAATGTTGGCCAGCACTATAGTAAAATAAATTTAATTGGATATTTAATTGAATATAATATCTACTATTAAAATGAATATATATTACAAAAATTATTTACTCTATCAATATGAATATTAATATTATAAAAATTATTTAAAATATGAATATAGTATATTAAAAATATTTATAATATGAATATTACTATACTTTTATAATATAATATATATCATATGTACAAAATATCATAATTAATAATAATAATATGTATTATAAAATTTAAAATATAATAATTATATTAGTATTACAATGAAATATTTATGACATTGATATAATCATATATTAATATTATAAAGATTACATTGTGTACAACTCATGTGAATGTTTAGCTATACTTAATTTCAGCCCCTTCATGGTACGCACAAGAGTAAAATACAAAGTCTAACTCCAAACAACTCGAGAACTGTAATTATTTGAAATATTTAATCAATATTAATAGATTATAATAATATGCAATTGTTTAAAATGTGTAATAAAATTTTGCTGGTCAAAGACCTTAAGAAAGTGATTACATTCAAAGATCTAAAACATAGCACAGTAAAAATGAAATTATAATGGTTACAAAATAAATTTTGCTAAATGATTATCAAGAGAGTATTTTGTAGTCGTTATTATAATTTCGCTTTCATAAACTACAAAGTTCTTTCTACAAAGCCTATATGAGGAATATAAGTTTATTTGTCAAATTTAATTCTACAAAAGTTGTTTAGCCATAAGCATATTTATAATATTGTATATATCATAATTCTTAAAATATTTCTCATTTATACATTAAACAAAAACCTACTCAGCTTCTTACATAGACTAATATAATATGATTAGAACAATTTAACACAACTTATAATCATGACGCCAACCTCTCAGACATTGGGTCTCGCAATAGACTAGCCACCGATGACGGGGATATTGGAGTTCCATTTCAGTGGAATGTATTAAGGGCGGTTTCTCCCCTCTCTCTCCCTACAAATACAGGTTCGTACACCCACTCTAATTTCAACCTTTCTCAACACTAACCTATTAGAGTAATTAGTACATAGGCATATAACACTAACGGGTGGTAAGGAGAGATACGTGTAATTTTTCAACAAAATTATACACTATCGGATTTTATTATTATCTCGTTCCAAATTGTTCCTACTTTTGATTTGTTACATCCAGAATTAGTTAATAAATTATGTGTTTTACGCAATTATTATGTGAAATCATAATAGAATATTTTCTTTTTTCTAATTTTTCTTGCAACTATATCTACTCAAAAATTTCATTGGAAATTTTTATGTTTCAATGTGAGAATCTATATTTATCCTGTTGGTTTTGTTGTCAGCATAAAACAAAAAGGTTTGTTTATATTATTTGTATATCGGAGAGGGACAGCGAAATATTTGTTGGTTTGAAACTGATTTGAATCATACGAGTTGACAAATATTTATAAAATGGGTAAAATAAAGAAATCTGATTGCAGGAAAATCTTTGGTGTTGATCAATTTACAAAGTTTATTTTAAAATCTACTTCATATGATGAGAATACAGTTCATTTGATTGATAATATGTGTATCTTTCACAATGCATATTTAGATGGAAATATAAATAGGCCTTATCCTGCTTCAGGATGAAAATTTTGCTACTTGGAAATGTGAGGTAAGAAAAATGATTTTTTGGTTAAAAACGTTAATAAAGGAAGTTATCGTAAAAATATATATTTCACAGTGTTAAATGCAATAAATGTGGCTTAGAAGACTCTTTGAACGCTGTGAGATTACTGACAAACGAGATATTCTAGAACCATCGTTGGAGATTGTTTGTAAGTATTGTATTTACTCATGTGAATTTTATACTTCTAAGAAAACATACATACATACATCATTATTAATGTATATTTGATATTAGTGTATGGTTTAAGAAGTGTAGGTAGAAGCAATTCTCCAGGTCAAACTTTGTGTGCTATAATGAACTTATCTCAACCTCCTGGTAAATATTTAAATACAATAAATTCTTGAGTAACTGTGAGAAAAGTGTATCTAATGTCCCTATGTATAGAGCTTAGCAGGAGGAAGTCAGTGAAAATGACAAAGACATAAATATTACTGCCTCATTAGATGGAAGTTGGCAAAAACGAGGTCACATGTCATTGAATGGTGTAACAGCTACATTATGGACACAGGTACTGTGCATTTCTTGATGTCAAATGTTGGTCTAAATACTGACAAAGTTGCACCATAACAGAAAATGACTATCTTTGATGGCCGCATGGTCTTAGGCACCATTATCACAATAGACTGGCTGCCAATGATGGAGAGATTGGGGCTCAATCCTATTCGTGTGCATTGAAGGTATTTTATCTTATTATTATTATTATTAGCACCGCGTCTTACTACCCGTTCGGGTTATACGAACTTACGCTAATGTGTAATGGTAGGGTGATTGTGAGATGAAATGGAGGAACTACAGTTTAACGTGGAATCCGAACCACGGTGGAGGCCTGGCATTCCCCACATTCACAAGATGTCTTGTCAGAGGTGAAGGAAGGGTTTGGTAATCAGATAAATCTGTGCCGGGACCGAGGATTGAACCCCGGCCGCCAGCAAAGAAGTCTGACACCTTACCCCTATACCACCAGGTCACCTACTATTTTGTCTTAAATGGTTTTCCACTCTTATTCCATGTAAAGGGGGTGTATTTCCTCTAAATTCAACCTTCCTTATACCTAACAAATTAGAGTGATAGCAAATGGGCTTACAACCCGAAAGGATATTAAGATGCAGTGCTAAAAAAAATCCCTTAATGATATTTTCCAAAGAGGCAATGATAATAACAATTATAGCGATATGTGTGGGGGGATGGAAGTCAATGGAACACTGGCAATTTTCGAGCATTCCGAAGATAAGCTTGGTTTAAGGTATATTAATACTTGGGAAATGGGGACACCAATGCATATAAAGCTGTGTGTGATATCAAATGATATGACACTTTAGTGATAGCAAAGTTGGAATTTATAGTTCATGTACAGAACCGAATAAATTCACGTCTAAGTGTTGGTTTACACATGCTGTTTTTCGACGGTTGTTGCTGCGGTGTGTCAAAGGAGCAGAAGAGTCAACACGGCGATTGCACCGGTGCGGTGTTTTCGCCGGCCGTTGGAGATTTCCAACGGGGGATTGTTGCGGCGTCAAGGTCAACGGTAACGTTGAAGGGTGGGGCAGAACACAAAGAATCAAATGGAGCTGGGCCCACATAACTCTCTCTTGGCGGCTGTCGGTGGACAACCTCTTTTACATTTTAATTTTTAACAAGTTTTTTTATTAATTTTTTTTCGACATAGATTGTGATAAACTAATAGCATCAGTGCAAGATAAACTTCTACTTTGGGACAGAAGTCACAACATTTTAAAGAATGGACGGAAAAAGAAACAGGGTGGTTGGAACTACCAGAACTTGTGGAAAATTGGAAAGAATTGTATGCATTGGAGAAAAACAACCAACGTAAGTAGTAAATATTTTTATTTATAATAATATGTATTATTATTAGTTTTATTTAGTCATATTAGTAAATAGCTGATGTACCCGGCATTGACTGGGAATTTTTATAGTTAAAACATTTTTTTAGATAAAAATGAGGTAGGGTAAAGAAAACGTTGCATTAGTTATAAGCTTGACTTAGAAAGGCTATATTTAGATTTCTGTCATTTTAACTTAAAACGGTATATAACCGTCCTTTTATCGGGCTATAATTTATATATTATTTTTCTAAAATTAACTGAAACATTAGAGAGTTACATGTGATAAAAAAAAATAGCACAAAGATCTTTTTCTACGCACCAGACTGAATTAAAAAAAGTGTTTTCAAAATAAAATGTATTTTTATATAGCATTATTAGTTATTACATAATTATGTTTTTGAGTTCGTAAGCTTGTTCTTAATTACTTATTAGAAACAGAACCATTTTTTAGATTTGTTTAACACAGAAAACAACAGTTTGCAAGGAAATTTTCATGAACTTAATGTAACTATAAAAAAACAAACAATGTACATGATTAGAATTTTTGGAATACAAACAGTTTTTTATAACATATAGTGTCTTTGAAATGAGAATGCTCCTGGCCGCATGAAGTAGTCGGCAAAAAATTCTCTAATTTTCACCCCTTGTTGTGGGGCACTACGTCCTAAGTTACTTACATCCACTAACGGATGTGATTCTCTGACCTCAAACTTAAGACCGTTGTAAATATTGTCCGGGTCCAATAATATTGGGGTATGCAAAACTGGCCATTTATTAGCGAGTACGGAGAATGCTCATTCCACGTGCCTCCTACACCAAGATAATCTGTAATTAAAAACCCTCCGGTGTGAATCAAGATTACATTTTGGGTAAGGACGAAGAAGATTTGTGTGAAGCCTGAAAGCTTAATCACCGACCATGACAAAAGACTGTAGGTCAGAATCGGGATTTGGCAAACATCTTGGGGTTGGAAGATTTAATTGTTCTGAAAACAACATTTTACCAATAACGCTATCTCGAAAAACTGTAGAATTCACTTCTTGACCATATGCCCCCACGTCTATTGCAATAAAACTTAGGTTAGCGTCAGCAACTGCCATTAGCACGACTGTGACGTATTTTTTATAGTTAAAAAACGTTGAACCAAACCCTGAAAGTTTAATACATCGTATGTGCTTCCCGTCAACTGCACCTACACAACTCGAAAAATCACTATTTATGTTGAAATTTTCAACGATGTCTATCCACCGTTCTTCCGTTAGTTCACGCATTTCTAGATGTTTTAAAAAAAAAAATAATCCCAGCTTTCTTGGCAGGTTTCAACAATAACAACTTTTGAAATAGTCATTTTTCCGACAAAGTGTTCGAGATGCAGAGAGGCAAAGGTATTTCCAATTTCCACATACCTGCAACAAGGAAAATGTAATGACCATTGTGTCACTTCAGAGCTGCCATAAATAAAACCTTTGTGTTACCCTTCGGACCTCAAAATTTTTTAAAAACTATTTATTTTTGCCAGTTTTTTCACATTAACCAACAAATTATTCAAACAAAAATATTTAAAATTTAATTTTATCTAAAGACAATATTAGATATTTGGTCTTTTATATTTCATTTAGCTAGTTATTACTAGGGATAGAATTTTTATGTCATTAAAGATCTAAAATATTTACATAAATACGAATTCATTATTTGAACAATATTTTAAAATAATTTAAAAAAGTTAAAATGTGTAGAGTAAATTACATTACAAAATCTTAAAATTATTAAGATTTAAGAATGAAATAAATTTACGTGGGGAAAAAATATAGAAAAGCAATTATCAAGTACTTAAAATGTATTGATGTTGTTTCTTTTGTTGTATTTACCGAAATAAAAAAAAGTGGAGAAATATACGAGATAATTTCGTCCGTTCATTGAATACAGGGATAAGCGATGCACCAGTAGAAAAACGAAAGAAATACGTGTTTGTCGATGCTCTGGAATTGACTAATAATTCCTTATAAAACAGAAGGTGAGATGAGAAGATAGTCTCCGTATAAAACTAGCCTACATCTATATTTCTACTGTGTGTATATTTCTCTTTTTTCCAGCACAAGTGGTAACACATAGGAACCCGAAGAAGACACTACATCACCTCTGAATCTCCAACCGAGTTTTCTTCAACCACCATCACCACCACCTCCCTTCTTCTTGAACCCCCTGCAACCTTCAAAAACTCTTCGATCTATAAAAAAATCCGACCCTGATTACAAAATTTCAGTCCGAATTACTAAAAGAAACTGGAGAGTTCCAAAGAATGTGATGATCCTGATAAATAATATCTATTATTCCTACTTCCTTTTTATAAATCATTAACAGAAATACAAAAACTCAAGTTCCAGCAACAAACTTTATTTTTCATGATGACTGTGAAAGGAAGCCATCAACCCCCACAGCACACCGACCATTATACACTACTTTCTCTTTCTCAACCCTCGCCCTATCAACGGTCGTCCCAATCTTCACCTCTACCTCCGTCCACACAAATATTTTCCAGTTAACCCACCCCCTATCAAAAGCCTCCTTTTTTGGCTTCAACCTCTCAATATTCCTTCCAGCCACAAACATATCCTTATCCCACTACCAATCCTCACCCTCATACACCTCTTATTCCCACTATGAGGCTAGTACGGCCTCATTTTTGTTGTCCCTACCTTACAATTCCAATTACTATAAGTAAGATTAAATGATTGTAATATACATTAAATCAATACAATGTTCACTAATTACAAATTATATATTTTTAACTTACCTTAATGGGATGTATAGCCTTTCCTCAGCACTTGATGGGTTTTTCCAATATGAATTTTGCTTAGTAATGTGAGGTCACACGATATCCAATAATTAATCGAATTATTTAACGGTCATCCGAACATTTTTTTTTTTTAATTTCGTGCTTCCGTATTTCTTAATAAAATTTCCAGAATCTTTTTGAGGCTTCTCTCTTTGTTGTACGGATGCACCCAGAATCTTCTTACTGGCCTTGGTTCATCTAGTAAACCTGATGCCTCCACCATGCACACTACTACTAAGTGTTTTCTATACGCGTTCATAACTGCAGTTCAAACGAAGGTCCGGAATATAAATACTACTGGTTGTCAAGACGAGACTAGGTGAGGAGGAGGTCTCTCCTACCCTAACACACTGCAGTATCGCAGTATGTGGGAACAAGGAGGAATATCAACGGCAGTTGGCCCTACTGCCCTGTGTAAGCCCGGCCTAAGAAGGATAAAAGCACAATACAAAGGACACAAGCTAGAATATGGTAAATCATTATCAGGACGTGGAAAGCTCACAGATGCTGAAATTCATCTGATACAAACATACTATCGCTTTGCATTTAGGAGACATAGTGACAGTTTAGAGAAGATAAGGATGTCTGTGTGGGTGACTTTCCCAAGATCTATACTGACGACAAGCCACAGCATGGATTGTGCTCAATTGATAAGTACTCCCGGTATAAATATATAGTTTCCAAATGTATTAATAAGGAAAACAAACATCTTAATTCATTACCTATGGTAGTAATGAATGTAATAAAGACTTTATACAGAGATCTGTCAATCAAATATCTGTTAAATAAATGGTTGTGTGGCAAGACTCAAATACGAGGGAGTGTTTCAACAGCCTGTTATGGTTTTGGTTACCAAAGAGAGTTTTTCATAGACCATGACACAATGAAACTAGGGGTTTATGATTCAGTCATATTATTTAACGATGTCAAGCTGTAGAAAGTAAAAAAGTCTTCAAAAATTGTGTGGATCTTCTGTTGTAAATTATGTTTTGGGACTGAAAGCACAGGATATAAGGTGTCTTAAAGAAGCTGAAAAAAAATCTACATTAACATTAGGTAAAAAGGCAAGACAGATTATAAGAACTTTAAAAGGAACACCGAAAGAATAAAATATTGATAATCCAAATAATGGAGCTGATCGACATTGATGAATAGGCCCTATCTCTCAAGTAAGACGGGGTGGCAGAAAGTTTTTAACAGCCAGAACTAATTTCAACTTCCCAATTATGTGTTTTATCCAAATATAGGTACACTTATTTAAAAAAAAAAGGGTATTAGATATTTGAATGAATTTTTGGGACTAGATTATGAACGTGTTACAAATACAGTGAATCTATTATTTTTTCACATAAAGTTTAAATTTTTTTTAAAAATATGTATATATTATTTTGTCTAATTAAAAAAATCTCTATTTTTTAAAAATCATCATCACTCAAATGTATTAAGTACAATAATTGTTAGTTTCTTCAGAATAACAAGGAACTCAAATATTACCATTAATAATTTGGCTGTGATTTCTTGAATGATCCTGGATATAGTGGAATTTGGCAGTTTAACATGGTAAACATGGGTAGGGACTGGACGCAAAATGCAGATGAAAATCATAGAATATATTTATTACAGGAACAGCTAGATGCTATGGCTATAAACTACTTTATAACAAATTTCTTGGGTCTTACCAAAAAGGATTATTTGAGGGTTTAACCCCCCCTTCTCCCCATAACAAGTAAGATTTGCTATCCTTTTTGTATTGCTTTTCAATGCTTAGAATAGTAGCTTACTAAAAATTACGTAAAAATTACAGCCCTAATTTTATTACAAAAAACACTTGAATATAAAAAGATGGATTAAATATTTTTTAAATCCGTTGACATCTGCTGGGGGTCTTTACCACCAAAATTATGACACCCACCATTAAAATAGATGTCAGTGTACGACCCTTCGTATTTCTATTATTTAACTATGTTGCTAAAGATAAATAAATATATTATTTTCTTAAAATATTGCTATAATACCTTCTACACGAAGAGAGAGGATTATACTACTATTAATACTATTACTACCACCACCACAATTTTTATTATTATAAACAATAATAACTATAGTAATAATGATGACAATGACGATGAAAATAATAATATTAATAATAATATTTTCAATTTAATTTAAATTTCATTTATTATAGTTCTGGCTAACAGTCCATAGACCTATAATAACAGGCCAGCACTGAAAATTAAAAATGTACCTAATATGTGAGCATAAATACATAGTGAAATAAAATAAAATAAATAATTATAGTTAAATAATTAAACTTACACGAAAAATCTTTACAAAAAATAGAAAAAATTAATGATAGTAAAAATCAAATAGGTAAACATTGGTAAAAGTATAAGCATTAAAAATGCAATGACATAATTAAAAAATTAAAAAATAAACAAACAAAAAAAAGCAAAATAATATAATTTTAAATGCTTGAGGTAGAACATCTAAGCTGCAACAAATTTACGAACATGATAGTTAAATTAAAGTGTTTTGTCCAGGAGAATACCTAGATCAATTATATAAAGGGAGTGAAGTATGTTATCATTGACCAATTTATAAGTACAAAATATATGATTAGTTTTCTTAGTATAAGATTAAGCTTTGCTCTTTAATTTATTAATAGACATTCCATTTTATAGAAAACATTGTAAACCATTATGTCGTGTTGTATGTTTATGCAACCTGCATTATATTTGAAAATTTAAATAATTTTACAACATTCTCGAAGAGTAAATAGCAAGATGAGTTTAAGATTTATCCATGTCATCATCAAACCTTTTAAAGAGAAGAGGACCTAAATTATAGCTCTGAGGTATACCACAAGGGGCTAAAAATGTGTTGGAGGTTTGCGAATTTATTTTAATAGCTAATGCTAATCGATGCAAACAACTATTAAACCAATTTACTTGTGAGAGAAATAGAGCAAATTTCCCAAGATTCAACAGAACAATATTATGCTGACACAAAATAAATAGCATGAACCTGGCCTTGGGTAGACACTTGAGGGGCTATATTTGCCAGAAATTCTACTAAATTTGTGACAATACATTTATTTTTTATGAAGCCTTGTTGATTTTCTGTGAGTTCATTCTTTAAGTAGCAGAAAGTATGCCCAGGTATTATTTTCTCGAATACTTGAGAGTACGTATTTAATTTAGAAATAGGTCTATAATTACAAACACTTGTTTCTGCCGTGTTTTTTTTTGTAAATAAGTATGACAACAGTTTTTATCCATTTGAGATAGAAAAGTTTAATTTGACAGGCAAATGTTAAATATACGTGCTAATAAAGGGCAGATAATGTCACAGTATTTAAAAATAAATCTTGAAATGTTCATCTGATCACTCAGCAGATCTAGATGCATTCAGCATTTAATAGAAAAGCGACATCCACGGGTGCAATATGGCATGGATACAAGGACACGCTAGCTTCAACTACGGGTCAGGGCAAGACAGGTAAGGCTGAATTTATATGCGGAATAAAATTAGTTCCCGAACTCATTTGTAATTAATAATGGATCCGTTATAGTTTCACCATTCATTTATAGGTTATACGAGAACACTCTGATCATCATTTTCTAGAGGGAGTGTGGAAAACCATTTAGTAAAAAACCCTTTCATTACACCCAAACATGATTTGAACCCCGAACTCTCTGTCACTAGCAGTCAATCTAGTATTTTGCCAAAAGGACGCCTTATACAATGTGGTTACTTAACCAGGTCTTAGCTCAGCCGATAGAAGGGTAGGGCAGAAAGTATTGTCGCATTTAGTTACACTATATCTTTAACATGTTTACCCGCCTCGGTGGCGTAGTTGGCTAACGCGCTAGTCGTGTTGAGCTAGACTGCTGAGGACGGGGAGATCCAGGTTCGAATCTCGGTCGGGTGAACTGGGGATGTTTTTCCCTAAATGGTTTTCCACTCTCCTTCCCCGCAAATGCGGGTTCACTTCCACTAATTCAACATTCCTAATCCATTAGAGTAATTAGTATTTAAAGCGTATAACCCTAACGGATAGTAAGACGCGGTGTTAATAATAATAATAATAATAATTTAACATATTAACTTCTAGTTGCTCAAAATGAAACTTAATGAAACAACAGGTATACAATTTTTCTACACCCTTGAATTATTAATTTTTAATAAACAATATCCTTAAGATGGCCACTATTAAATGCAATACACTGTTGTGTGCGATCCGCGAAACTTAACATGACTTTGCGCAATGTCTCTTGTTGAATTGGTTCAGCCTCTACCACAATTCTTTAAGCTTTTGAATTGTTCTTGGACGAATCACGTGGCGTAAACATTACTATTTAACATGGCCTAGAAGAAAAAAGTTCGGAGCTTTTAAGAGAAGTGAACGTGGACTGTGGTGGCCATGCGATGTCCCCAAATTGTGAAACAAGGTGCCCATGAAATAATGTGGTAAGCACTTCCTTTGATGTGTGACTTTCCAACCCCTGAACTGCAACGTGAGCTAATGGATACTAAAATCATGTGTGTGTGTGTGTGTCATCTTATATAACCATAGATACATTTAATTTACTGTATTGATAAATTACAGGAAGACTAGTTTTAGTTGAGCCAAAACAGAGACTGAGTTCGAAATAGAGGATATTAGAGCAGTTTATTGTGAAGCCTACCTTTGAATGTTGTCCTAATCAAGAGATACAAAATAAAGATCTGGTAGTGATGGTCTTGAATTGCGTGCGGTCTTCTTAATAATTATTTGACAGGAGGTGTTCTCCTAAACACTCGCATTTCCACGAATACATAATATAAACAACACACAGATTGAATCTATTTAATATACAAATAAATATCATCACAATGAATCTGTTAACACGGAGTCCATAATAAGTTAATTTCCAGCGAGAGTGTATCCGGGATTCAATCCTCGGTCCCGGGACAGATTTATCTGA
Source organism: Timema douglasi (assembly GCA_901482245.1). Taxonomy (NCBI): domain Eukaryota; kingdom Metazoa; phylum Arthropoda; class Insecta; order Phasmatodea; family Timematidae; genus Timema; species Timema douglasi. The sequence continues at coordinate 107,675 of CABEEJ010000951.1, read as the reverse complement.
CTACCAAACCCTTCCTTCACCTCTGACAAGACATCTTGTGAATGTGGGGAATGCCAGGCCTCCACCGTGGTTCGGATTCCACGTTAAACTGTAGGTCCTCAATTTCATCTCACAATTACCCTACCATTACACATTAGCGAAAGTGCGGATAACCCGAAAGGGTAGTAATACGCGGTGCTAGTAGTAATAATAATAATATTCCAGCGAGAAAGAGCGGGAGTAATTCACCGAGATTAGAACTTAAGAGAATATTTTACATCAGTACAGAGTGAGAGAGAGCGCGGGTTGCAGAGCTATGACTTGCCAGGATGAATTATCAACAGCAGACTGATGTTAAACCAAAGAACAAATGCTACCGAAATAGCATGTGTCCCGATAAGGGGTGGCAATTTCTCAGAATTTGGGCGTCATGTAGAGAAGAATAAAGGGTAAAAGGGAATGAAATATCCAGTCAACAGTAAATATCAAGACGTAGTGTTTCTATGTGAGACCAACAAATAAATATATTTTCAACAACGTGGTTCCAGAAAGATAGTGAGTGCAACGATCCACACAGCCCGAAAATCGACCTACCCCGACCAACTACTCTCCGGACGGCCGTCTTACTTGATCACAACCCAGGCGGCCGGCGTGAACTCTTTCTTGTGATGAACGTTAAAGAGTCATGTTTACGTGACTCGCCCAAGAACAATTCAGTAACGTAAGGCAATTCAACTAGGGACATTACGCAAATTAATATCAAGCTCTTAGAGACACAACAATGTATTACATATAGTGGTCCATCTTAGAGACTTTTAAAAAAAACACTATTAATACCCGCCTCGGTGGCGTGGTTAGCTGACGCACTAGTTTCGTGTTGAGCTAGACTGCCAAGAACGTGAATATTGAGTTTCGAATCTCGCTTGAGTGAACTGGGGGTGTTTTTCCCAAAATGGTTTTCCACTTTAGCTCCGAGCAAATGCGGGTCCACTTCCTCTAAATTCAACCTTCCGAACTCCTAACCCATTAATCTATTTAGTACTTAAGCGTACAACCCAAATGGGTAGTAGGGCGTGGTACTAAATTATAATTAAATTAAATTACTTAATCACTACTATGTAGAAAGCTGTCAATGTTTTGTTGTTGTTCTAAGTTAATTTAAAGCATTTAGTAGCTAAAATAGTAAATATATAGTGTCATATATAGTGTATGTTCAGGCGTCATTTTTCAATACAAAGAATATGTTATTACATGTGTAAACCGTCTCTTCCACGCCCTGGAGTATCTGAAAGTTTATATAATTATCATAGATTTAATTCCTGATAGGAATAAAAATGTATTATTAGTCAATTAGATGTTATTTTCATTCGATGAGAGGTCACCAGTGAACTGGCAACAGAATGGAGTTGTATTTGCCATCGGGAAAACCTGATTGGGTGATTAAATGGCTTAACGCAGGCGTTCCCGAACATATAGACTGAAGCTCTTGCTCCTGGAGAAATTCATACTTAAGTCTTCATGAAAAGTGTACACCAATATTATGTTCATGCAGAAATGATGGTTAGGTTTTACAGGTAGGCCAATGAAAGTATAATAGAAACGTAAAACATCATATGTTCTGGCCTTCCCTTTAGCAAATGTTTATATTTATATAAGAAAAAAAATCGGCAATCTAAATCACTGTTGATATTTTATATCGTAAAAAACAAATAAATAATATTATAAAATTGCCTCTCGCAGATTAAGATTACTACGGCAGAGCACGGTTTGAAAAACGCTGGACTAATGCTTTACCCTTGCAATAGAACGGTCTTTCGATTATGTGAGATAGGGGTTCGAATACCAGTCAGGTGTACTTAGGTGTTTTTTTTTTCTGAAATGGTTTTCATTTTTTCTTCGCGAATATATTTGAGTAGACTTGATCTAAAATTCAACCTTCCCCATCTTCTTTCATACTTTTATATCTTGAACGGTTAATAAGACGCCGGTGACCTGGTGGTCTAGGGGTAAGGTGTCAGACCTCTATGCTGGCGGCCGGGGTTCAATCCTCGGTCCCGACACAGATTTATCTGATTACTAAACCCTTCCTTCACCTGTGACAAGACATCTTGTGAATGTGGGGAATGCCAGGCCTCCACCGTGGTTCGGATTCCACGTTAAACTGTAGGTCCTCCATTTCATCTCACAATCACCCTACCATTACACATTAGCGAAAGTGCGTATAACCCGAACGTATAGTAAGACGTTGTACTAATAATAATAATAATAATAATAATAATAATAATAGTAAGACGCGAAGAGGCAAAAAAAAAAGTAGGATCTGGTGAGAGGTGCACGTAGGCCATTGAGCTTACCCCTTCCCCTACTCAGAAAGCTCCACAGAAAAATAGAGGTGTTATCGCTCTTACACGCACATAGACACAAGAAAGTAGTTTCCATCCTTACGGTCCCTCTAAAGGGACTACTATTAACGTCCTGAGTTCAATTTACCCCCCTCTCACAATATTCTTAGACATGCGATAGGTCCTGGGGCGAGTTCGCCACGCTGGAGCAGCTCTGGCCTTGCCCAACGGCTGCCTCTAGCGAAGGTCATGCATCTCTCAAGTCGAGTCTAATTAGAGACAAATATCCGTTGATTCAAACAGGAAAATATTTCCCGCGAATAGATAAAAAAATAAACCACTTTTGTGACTGAATGATCTTAACAATTTACGCTTGCATTATAATGGACTGCCACTGACGGGAAAATTAGGGTTCGAATCCCGGTCGGGAGCACAGAGACTATTTTTTTTAAATAAATATTATTCCATTTTCATTTCACGAAAATGTGGGTACACTTCCTAATAATTCAACCTTCCTCATCAATATCACATTAGCCTAATTAGTGCATAAACGTATATACTAAATGGATAGTAGGACGCATTACTAAGAATAAGAGCTTATTGTTAAAATTATTAGATACAAATTTGTTTTTATATTCAATTAATTTAAACAGAGTTGAAAAATTACAACTATATATTTGTTCCATTCCTGAGTCCAGATGTAACTATGCTAAGTGATTAGCCCAATACTTTCTGTGTTATTAAATTTAGAAGGACCCGGCGTTTCTCGGGAGCAGTATCATAGGGTAAAAAAGGTGAAAATGGTGAAAAATTAAAAAATAATAAAACGCTTAAAAATGTGAAAAACTGAAAACCAATAACAAGGTTAAATAGTTGAAAACTGAAAAAAGTAAAAAAACTCAAAAAAGTCAATGTCTTCAAAATATATATTTAAAAAAAGGGTATAATGGTTGAGTAAAAAGAGTAAGTAAAATTCGGTAAAAAGTTAAAAAAAAACTGATTTAAAATGTAAAGAAGGGTAAAAAGGGTATTATTTAAGTGTAAAAAGGTTAAAAGCTTAAGAAGGGTTGTAATTAAGTACAATCAAAATTCTTTTATGGTTTTTTACCGCATTTACTTTGTTTAAAAACTGTTCATTTTAATCATATGGATTTATAATAACCTGTATTTTATTAGATTAACCTTAAATGCCTAGTTATTTATATATATAATTATTTATGTATATATTATAAATATATATTAATAAAGCTATGATTTTATACATACATTTTATATAAATTGGTTTAAATTTATACATAGACCTATATAAAATGGTATGTTTTTCAATTATACTTTATAAATCTGTATATAAATATATGCATATAATATAAATACTTTGTTTTAATAAATGTCATCATTCACATTAAAAAAAAATATTTTTCAGGAATTATCAAAAACGTAGTTCAGTGTGATCACCCCAACATTTATAAACGATTATTATATTATATAGCATACGGCCTTTAGTATCTATCCATGGCGTTATAAGCAGTCTCCCTGTGGTAAAATAAATCCAACTTTGAACATTGTATAGTTTTGATTACAGTGGAAATCTAGCAAGATAATAAACTATTAAGACAAGTGTATGTGTAGAAATTTTAAAAAATATGTATGTTTGTTGCCATTCAAAATAAGATTTTCACATAGTACTACACTTTTATATGCATTTATTAACACACCATATGTAATGTCTAGTAATTAATTCAAACAATGTTGTAAAGTTTCATAAATTCAAGATTAAGCGAGTTCAAAACATATAATATGAAGGTTAGAAATTATGAAATATATTCTAAAAGTTGGATTTTTTTTTCACTAACCACATATTTAGAAGCTTTCTACATTATTGTAAGAAAATAGAAAATAAATCTAAAAAATTCTTTATTATTTCATAGTTTTTCCAGCTAAATTAAAGCTTAATTTATGGTACGCTCAGGATATATTAAGATAATTTCATTTGCTTTACATGTTTCTTTATAAACCCATTAAGGATTAAAAAAAAAAAGACTGTGAGAATGTATAGCATCTAAAAAGAGTTTCTCGGAAAAGGGTAACGCCACGATTCTTTCGTTTTACATTTCTTTCACCCCATTTTCTCGTATTTTGTCTGGTTTTATTGCTTCTTACAAGTCATTTCTCTCGACCCTCTTCCTGATAACAGCTGTTTTAGAGGGGAAGTCATTTAGAGGCGATCTCAAAGCCTTTACACTAGAGTGAGGTTCTTTTTATGTAAACTTTGTTGTGTATTTTTTAGAAGTGAGGTTAGGGGTAAACAAACTCACTGACCTAGCTCAACATAATTCTGTTATTTTCATTCATAAACAACAAATGTATCCTTATTTATTGTTATGTACATCCACACTGGGAAACACGCGGTTCAAGTCATCACGCTTGCTGTCACTAGTGGTAAATGTTCAAATAATCGCTGTGTATAACTTCTAAATGTAATTTATAAGTGTGAATTTAACATCCTCCAACCCAGCCAGATATTGTGGGCATATTGACTCCAATTACCTCCTCTTATTCTCTCAATAGACCAATCCCTAGTATTAACAATGATTAAGGACGTTGCCTACCTGTGATGTCATGACCGGTCAAGATAGGATTTCCCATATTCATCAATTTACGTTCTACTCAACTAGTTTTAAAGATATAATGTTGAAAACAAAAATACCATAAATGCATAAATAATTTTAAATACAATCCTGCAGTGTCACCAAATTATTATTTTTATTTTATATAGTTTTTTTGTGAACATTTTTAAAAATCTTCTACAACTTAGACTCTTTGGCATGGTCATAAATGCCGTGTAGGAATCTTCTTGTCAGGAAGTTGATTAGAAAAGCACTAGGTAGCATATGTCAATCTAGAATAGGAAGCAATAAAGAGATAATATCAAAAGCACGTCAATGTTTCCCAGGCGCAAATATTAAGGTGTATGTGTAAACTCGTCAGAGGAAGAGGGAAAGAGTTATCAACACATAGATAAGAGCCCTATAAGGATGAACATTTCACTTTCTTCCCTCTATTTATATTTTGTACATTAGCGTCTAAGTGTGATAATATTTAAGAGTGTTTGGGGTGTTAATTTAATAAGCAACACGCTCTTTAAAATAGCTTTGAAATCTCCTAGTAGACAACATCATTAAATTTAAAGATTTTTGTTTATGAATGTGAAAAACCATATTTAGCATGATAAATACCATTTATCAGCAAGAATTTTACTAACCAAGTTAACAAATAGTTTATATATTTTAAAATGTGTGTATGTTACGATTAAAACAACGGTATGGACTTACAAGTTTTAAAGACACAAGAGAGTATTTTAGGCCCTTTAGAAAGTCACAAATTCTTTGATATATTATTTATTCAACCCATGCAATAGTAAATATATCGTGTGTTGAATACAAACCAGGAGATTCTGGTTTATAACTCTTATTATTTTGGCGGAGAGATTTCCCCATGAACAGTGGTTCTCCATTTCTCGTCCACGTGAATGAAGGTGCTTTCTGATTTTCCAATTTTTTATTTTCATCTCTCACCGATAATATTCCTGTAATCTGTGAGATTTCTTCCCTCGATGGAGTATCTGATTACATATGAGATCTGTGAGATTTATTTCTGTATTGAATTGAAGATGTAAAGCTATGCAATTAATTTCAGTCTCTCTCCCTGGTTAGTAAATGTATGTTAAAGAATCTATATAGGCCCTAAGTGGTTGTGTTCACTCTAGAATCTATTTATACCTACTAATTGGGGACTGTAAATTAAATTCTGCCATTAATGATTAAGTTTAGCCAGCGTATTTTACCAGTGTGGTGTAAATACAGAATGACTTACAGAAGAGATTAAGCAACCATTTTTTGATAAAAATTACACTTTGAAATATACATCGACTATAAATATGAAAGAAAATAAACACATTACAAATTAAACTGAAACATACATTGATACAATGATAATTGCACATTAATCTAAAACTTCATTGTAAACAATATTTTTTAAGGAATCCTTCGTGTACTGATAGTTACCCTTGGCCCGTGGTAGGTTATATTCTGATATTTTTATCTTGAGCTGAAGAAACACAGCTAAATGCCTTTTATAGCTGTCAATGGGTGAACACGCTTCCAAGGTGGGAGGGAGAGGGTGTGTCTCAGAGTTCCGGTGATGCCAGGGACCGATTACTAGTACGGGGTCATTGGTTCCTAAATTTTCCACCGAGTCTTTGATGTGCGTGTCTACGCTCGAGAGATATAACAATGATTTATTCACCAGACAAATTGAAACTGAACCCTAACTTGACCAGTGAATTTCCACTTTAAAATGTCGCCTGTTAGCCTATTGACGTGGGGTGTATCTATTTTCTGTACTCAGGATTTACCTGCCATCCCTTTAAGCTGTAATGTATGTCAGTACATTTGCTGTAAAACAATGCAAACTCTGTTTACCTAGGCATCGCCTAAATTAATTCATGTTTCGAGTCAACATGATAACTGCACGTTTTTCCATCTGTGGGTGATGAGTTGGCATACCTGATGGCTCTATAGAGTGCATACATAATATAGGTATGCTCTTTGGGGATTCGCCTTTTGCTTAGAGGAAGTCAATGCTTAAGTATTCTTCATCTGGTTCATTTATGAGGCTCAAGACTTCAGTGTTTATTTTATCATAGCTCTCATTAAAAGGATATAAAATAGGTTTAAATATATAAGCCGGGGAGTTACAGTCTATGGTGTTTCCAAAAATATAAATTATCCATGTATAATGCTTGATGACATGACTAGATACACGGATTATATTATCTGCCATGCTAGAGATAATTTGGCTTAGCTCAAGTTAAAGCAAATATTCGGCAAGTTCTAGTTTTGACGGGCTTGCAAACATGTTTTTTTAGGCGAAGAATTTTCACAAATTGCTAAATTTTATAGATATGAATGCAAGATTAAATTATTTTAATCCTGCCACCATTAGGAACAACTGGAAGGACCTGTTGGAAATCAACCCCCGAAAACCATTATTTGATCGCTTTTTGGTGAGTTGTTCTCCATTAGGTCCCATATAGAACGATAAACGCAATCGAAGGTCAGTACCAGTAGCAGTGATGAAGGCTTCATCGATGAGTATTAGTTACGATTCTCTCAGGATAGTAGCTTGAGAAGAAGTAGCATTAATGGAAGATCCGGACGTTTCTGTTAGGTAACACTGAATGGGTTAAGGTATTATTAACTGTTTTTCCACATTCCAGAAGTGGTGTTTCCATTCCAGTTAATGCCAATACCAAAACTATTTTACAATGAACTCTTGTAATGTCAATGAGGATGTTATGTATTGTAACGAGATTAGTGTTTAACAGTGGAACCAGCGCGCTCTCATCGTTTACCTTGTTCTCTCTGTCTCTCTCCTGATCTAGCAGGTAGGCAGGGGCCTTCTCACTTGACTGGGGGATTAGAGGGGACGTGGGGAGGAGAGGGGGTGAAGCCGATCTGGAAGGGTCTGGGTCCTTTTAATTCTGGCCTAGTATTCTAGAAGTGGAGGATTCGAGACCCTTATCTGGCACCACCCCTATATATACCCGGTCATCGATAGCCAGGTGTGCTCAGTACTTGGTTCCCAACCAGTGAGTCCGGGAGTCCCCAGTCTAAGTTGTGGACCGGCGTGTCCAGTGTGTGGACCCGCGTGTCCAGTGTGCGGACTGTTGTTTGTGTATCGTGGGTCATCACAGTGTATCGTGTTAGTCTAAGTACACGAGTGATATAGATATTTATTGTTACTGTGGACTACTGTTTTAATGAACATTTTTGATATGGTTTTTAAATATTTGAATAGTTATTAGGCGTTTTATAGTTGTTAATTTGTTTATTTAATCTACTTCTATTTTGTATGTAGTTAATTAGTTAATTAATTCATTGACTTGATTTAGAAGCTTTTTAGTTTATTGGATGACTTGTTTAGTTATTACTAATTTAGATGTATAGTTAATCAGTGTGTGTATGTATGTTTTAGTTTTAATAGTCAAAACCTTGAATATTCCGTGGGCATTTTCATTCGTGTTTAATCAGCAGCATACCCCAATATCCCTAAAAGAACTCGTAGTTCACACGTTCACGTGTGAACTGCCTGTGACCCTCCCAGGTCACGCGCACCCTATGTTACAGTATAAATGTTTGTCACATCTCTTTGGGGCTTCCAATAAAGGCTGTTTGAAGGTTGTTACTCCAGCCACTGCAAGCAAGCTTTTATTGATATATCAGGATTCAACATTGACAGTGAATTTTCTCCTCTCTGCATGCGATCATATGGGCACAATACTTCAATACGTCGAGTATATAAGCCAAGCTTAGCGCAGTAGTCTATTTGCCTCTAGAATTTCCTCTATAGATAGCAACACTTTCTCATGATTTGGATCACCAATTAAATTATCCTTGAAGTCATGTTTAAATGAATTTCACAGGGCCTGAAGTAATGACGGTTGGAAGAAATAAGCTTAAATATGCAGAAACCATCTTAAGTTTGGCATCATTTTTAACTCAGACATTTTTTGTAGGCTGGCATGACATTATTGTTTATTTTCGGCAATTCCTATTGCGACAGCTGCATGAGGGAATGCCAAGGTTATTTAGCCGTTTACTGTTCTCAATTTTGCAAATGATATGTTACCTTTTGTAAGTAAGAGCAGGCAAATGAAGTACCACTCTGTCTTTGTTGGTGTTACAAAGTACTTTCTGCTTACAACACTATCATCTACTCTCAGGCACTTTTCAATTTTATATTTGTGAACATATATTGACTGGGGACTACAGTAGAAAGGCGATGTCTCTTAACCTCGTCAGTTGTATTCAGGCTGAATCATGCAGATTGTATGAGTGTTTAGTGCCCTTTAAGTGTCTCTTCTTAATATCCTTGTTGAAATACTACAGTTTCATTGTTTGGTTCATAAATTTAAAGACATACAATAGTGTGTGATTGTTCATGCATCTTGTTTTCAAGAAGTATTCAGCAACATTCTATCATGTTTGCGTAAGATAAGATTTTTTCATAATTTATCATCCCTTTCTAAATATTTTATATGAAAGCCCTATTAGCGGCATCGTAGTCTTATATACATACTTGAAAGCTATTTGGCATTTTGCCACTTTGGCAAAAGTCTATATGAGTGCCGTACTTTTGAAGTAAGTGGTTATTATATCGAACAATGTATCGGTGTTAAACTGTAGAAATTTCTTTAAAAATCTGCATTTATATTGTTAGGATGTGTGTATAGAATATATTCATGGACGTTCTCGATTGTCCCTTCTGAAAATGCCTTAAGAACATTTTTAGAGCATAAGTATGTATTTTATGAATGGTGAACTTGGACTACGACTACCATATTGACCATGCACCATTCGTGGAGGACAATATTATGCATCTTTGGATACTCCGTGGGGTTGGGCAGTTCCACTAAAGCCACATCATATATGTATTCTCTTCACCTGAGAGCTGCTCAATTTTCTAGGGTAAGTATAATGTGGCTGTGGAGTAGACCTCATTTTTTAAACTCAATTACATATACGTACGCCATTATTTTGATAAACACATTTTGTTTAAAAAATCTCTTTTAGGTATTTATTTTCTTTGTGATCACGTGAGCTACAATTTCAGGATGATCAGCTGATTTTTCATGAGGAAGAACATCAGATGCTATTTCAGGACATTCTGGAATGCAGGTGAATATCAAGCAAATGATGATACTTTGACCTATTGCTATAGCAGCCTGGTATTACAGTTGTATATTACGTAGACTGTCTTGGAAAGTAGAAAGTGGAAGTATAATTTTATCTTCTAAGAGGTCTTGTATGTGTGCACGGGATGGTACGAAATCTTGTAGACATTGAATTTGGTATTTAGGCAATATATTTTGCTTGTCCCTTAAATTTTGCAACCTTTGTGTGTCCACTTTGTAGTACTGGTCTAATTAGTAGTTTTGAAACAATTTCAATGATTGATGAATGCGGTAGAAAGGTCCGTGAATATTAAGTCTCGATGGAACAAACTGAAACATGGTTATTCTAGCACGTTTTTTTTTTTTTTTTTTTTTTT